>JAFEMH010004162.1:0-223956 GCA_022495995.1 Adenophora triphylla var. japonica
CAAACTTATCCTCATACTGAGCCTCTAAACTCCCAAGGATCTAAAAGATCAAATCAAACTTATTCTCATACATCCTAAACTCCCAAAGATCTAAAGCCAAAGCACCGATACCAACCGTAACGACCCCGAATTTCCACAACAATAATAATACTTAATTGATAATAAAATAACCTCCAGCGGACTACTAAAAACCATAATTCAAACACTAACCACAATTTGAAATAACTTAAATGCTGGAAAACGGTAACACTTTCAACGGCTAGTACAATCCACTAGCTCAACAAAATTCTTTATAGTCTTACAACTCTCAAATAAGCTCGAAATAACTGACTAAAGATTCTAAAAATGAAATAAGCTAAAAACGATCCTTGAAATCCTTATGAGGTGCTCCCGAACCGTTTCACATTCTTCCTATATGAAATGGAAGAAAAAGAAATGAAAGGGTGAGCGAACAATGCCCCTAAGTTCATATACAACCCCTCCAGGTTACTAAGGAGGAGTTGACTGAAGGAATATCAAACGATACAATTTTCAAATCACAATCGAAGACATAACGAAGTACAAATTCGAAATCATTATTTAACAAATTCTCAAATCACATGTCTTTCAAAATCTCAATGGTTTCACAAACTGAGTTAACAAATATTTTGGAGTTCCAAATGATGACGAAATCGATTCAAATTGACTCGAATGGTTTACTTATTTAAAACTGTCCCATACCAGCTTTAACTAACTAAACCACTCACAGATTATTAGGAATTTCAAAGGATCGATAAGCTGAACAAAAGTTAACTCGAGTAATCTTATTATCTACAAGCTGTCCCATACCGATTCGTGATAATCAAATCACTCACGACATCATGATCACATAAGTGGTCCACTGAACTTATCAAACCAAAATCCCATAAAGGGAACAAAAGCCCACAAGGAGCACAAAGGTTGACTCCGCAGAGTCCTAAACAGTGTATTCGGAACACTTCACCACTACTACATTGAAGCGGTGAACTAAGTTTGCCCGAAGGCCAAAATATCAAATATACCCCGCCGAAGCAGGTTGTCTAACTTAGTGATCATTAATGGAACAAAAATCACATCATATTAAAACTCATTTTTTTATACAGAATACGAACTTTCACAATAACAGCAAAATTATGTATTTACGAAACCAAAAGGATGATATAGCAAACGAATACAAAAGATTAGCAAATAACGGTAAATGAGGGAGTCAAAACAAATACTGACGCGAGGTCAGCTTTTACGTATCAAAGAAACGTACATCGCCAAGAAATATGCGGAAACCTAAACAATGAAATGGAGCGGAAATCAATTAACTTAAAGATGTATAATCCCTTACCTCGATTGTTTGTACTCGAACAATTGCTAACTCCAATCGGATCTACACAAATAAATAATATCCGTTAAGTACGGATTAACTACTTAATACTCCGACCCAACTTAACTTTATTTTACTTTACTAACTTATGAGTTAATTCTATTTAACTCCGTCTCAAGTTGCTTTTCACTTCTAGAGTTTCCCAAAATACCCTTCATATAACTATCAAAACACCCCTAGGGTTTACCCAATTACCCTTATGTTTCTAACATTTTTATTCTCTTTTTAAATAATTTCCTAAAGGTCTTTTGACTTTTCATTACTCTCAAAAAGATCCCTTTAAGTTTTCTGAATTTTGCAAAACAGCCCCTCAACTTTTAGATTTTTCAAAACAGCCCCTTGATTTTCAAAAATTACAGAACAGCCCCTTGACTTTCAAAAATTACAGAACAGTCCCTTGACTTTTTAAAAATTACCAAACAGTCCCTTGACTTTTAAAAATTACAGAACAGTCCCTCAACTTTCAGAAATTACAAAACAGTCCCCTGACTTTCAGGATTTACAAAACAACCCCTAATTTCCAGATTTTCAGTTTGGTCACTAGGGTTTTGGAAACTGATTTTCAGCTTTTAAATCTTGGTTAGATTTCTAACCAAAAACACTTTTACTCAAAATTTAACCTTTTTGATACTAAAATATTTACCCAAAACAATTTTGTAAATAAGTTTTAACATCAAAAATATTAACACAACACACACTAACCCTAATTTCAATCATCATAAACCCTAGCATGCATATTAGGTCCAACCTAATTTACTTAACATGCTTTCCAATCTTAATCAATACTAGATTTTCAATTAATCAATGATTCGATAAATATAATGTCCTTAAATAAATTCTTAATTAATCAACAATATTCATAATAAAAACTCCAATCTAATCTCAAGAATTTCTAGGATTTTCTAGGCTTTAATTTAAGAACAATAATTATTAGACGGAACAAATACTTACCTAGTTGTTTTTGTTGTCCCATGTCCTGCCTTGACTTCTCCTCTTCTTCTTCATGCCATGCCACGCCACGCCACACCACACCACACCACAGACTCTCTCTCACGGTTCTCTCTCAAGGGTGCCGCCTCCCTCCTCTTTCTTTCTCTTCTTTATTTAATTGAATTGATTTATGAGGGTTATTAGGTTAAGAAGGAATTTATATATGTGGATTTTCTAATTCTAGTCTAATTAAATTTTTTAAGCCCACAAGGTTATTCAAGCCCAATTAAAACAAGTTCACAATTTCTAGTCCAATAATAACTCAAGCCCATTACTTCCAATCATTTTATTTAAAAGGTAATTCAAATAATTTAATTTAAAGAAACAATTTAAATATTAAAATAATTTATTAAAAATGAGTATTTATAAAAGGTTTTTACTAAATCTAAGCCCAATATCAAAGCCCAACTCATCTAAATAATTTAAACCCACATAATATAATTCCTAGGACTTCAATATAATTATTAGTCCATCTAAAAGCCTAATTGAAAATTTAACAATTTATCAAATAATCCTCGAAATTTTTTGGGTTATTACATTCTTACCCCCTTACAAGAAGTTTAGTCCTCTAAACTTTCATAATCCGACGAAGCAACTAATCTTATCATATCTACACTAAACACTCCAAAAATGATACTGAGGTCAAATCTAATGCTCAAATCAAACTTATTCTCACACATTCTAAACTTCCAAAGATTTAAAGGCTCAAATCAAACTTATCCTCATACATTCTAACTCCCAAAGATCTAAAAGCTCAAATGAAACTTATCCTTACCCATTCTAAACTTCCAAAGATCTAAAAGGCTCAAATCAAACTTATCCTCATACATTAAACTCCCGAAGGATCTAAAAGATCAAATCAAACTTATTCTCATACATCCTAAACTCCCAAAGATCTAAAGCCAAAGCTACTGATACCAACCGTAATGACCCCGAATTTCCACAACAATAATAATACTTAATTGATAATAAAATAACCTCCAACGTCTACTAAAACCATAATTCAAACACTAACCATCAATTTGAAATAACTTAAATGTGGACAACGGTAACACTTTCAACGGCTAGTACAATCCACTAGCTCAACAAAATTCTTTAAAGTCTCACAACTTTCAAATAACTCGAAATAACTAATTAAAGAGTCTAAAATGAAATGAACTAAGAACGATCCTTGAACTCCTTATGAGGTGCTCACGAACCGTTTCACATTCTTCCTATATGAAATCTGGAAGAAAAAAAGTATGAAAGGGTGAGCGAACAATGCCCGATAAGTTCATATACAACCCTCCTAGGTTACTAAGGAGGAGTTGACTGAAAGAATATCAAACGATACAATTTTCAAATAACAATCGAAGACATAACGAAGTACAAATTTGAAATCATTATTTAACAAATTCTCAAATCACACGTCTTTCAAAATCTCAAAGGTTTCACAAACTGAGTTGACAAATATTTTGGAGTTCCAAATGATGACGAAATCGATTCAAATTGACTCGAATGGTTTACTTAATTAAAATTGTCCCATACCAGCTTTAACTAACTAAACCACTCACAGATTTTTAGGAATTTCAAAGGACTGATAAGCTGAACAAAGTTGACTCGAATGATCTAATTATCTACAACCTGTCCCATACCACCGTAGATAATCAAATCATCATTCACGTACATCATGATCACATAAGTGGTCCACCGACCTTATCAAACCAAAATCCCATAAAGGGAACAAAAGCCCACAAGGAGCACAAAGGTTGACTCCGCAGAGTCCTAAACAAACAGTGTATCCGGAACACTCCACCACAACTACATTGAAGCGGTGAACTAAGTTTGCCCGAAGGCCAAAATATCAAATATACCCCGCCGAAGCAGGTTGTCTAACTTAGTGATCATTAATGGAACAAAAATCACATCATATCAAAACTCATTTTTATACGAGTAATACGAACTTTCACAATAACAACAAAATTCTGTATTTACGAAACCAAAAGGATGATATAGCAAACGAATAACAAAAGATTAGAAAATAACGGTAACCGAGGGAGTCAAAACAAATACTGACACGAGGTCAGCTTTTACGTATCAAATGAACGTACATCGCCAAGAAATATGCGGAAACCTAAACAATGAAATGGAGCGGAAATCAATTAACTTAAAGATGTATAATCCCTTACCTCGATTGTTTGTACTCGAACAATTGCTAACTCCAATCGGATCTACACAAATAAATAATATCCGTTAAGTACGGATTAACTACTTAATACTCCGACCCAACTTAACTTTATTTTACTTTACTAACTTATGAGTTAATTCTATTTAACTCCGTCTCAAGTTGCTTTTCACTTCTAGAATTTCCCAAAATACCCTTCATATAACTATCAAAACACCCCTAGGGTTTACCCAATTACCCTTATGTTTCTAACATTTTTATTCTCTTTTTAAAATATTTCCTAAAGGTCTTTTGACTTTTCATTACTCTCAAAAAGATCCCTTTAAGTTTCTAAAATTATAACTTTTAGATTTTTCAAAAGTACCCTTTGATTTTCAAAATTTTGCAAAACAGCCCTTGACTTTCAAAAATTACTTTGACTTTTTAAAAATTACCAAACAGTCCCTTGACTTTTAAAAATTACAGAACAGTCCCTCAACTTTGAAATTACAAAAACGGTCCACTAATTTCCGGGATTTACAAAACAACCCCTAATTTCCAGTTTTCGGTTTGGTCACTAGGGTTTTGGAAAACTGATTTTCAGCTTTTAACCTTTTGTTAGATTTTTAACCAAAAACACTTTTACTCAAAATTTAACCTTTTTGATACTAAAATATTTACCCAAAACAATTTTTGTAAACAAGTTTTAACATCAAAAATATTAACACAACACACACTAACCCTAATTTCATTCATCATAAACCCTAGCATGCATATTAGGTCCAACCTAATTTACTTAACATATTTTTCTATCTTAATCAATATTAGGTTTTCAATTAATCAATGATCCGATCAATATAATGTCCTTAAATTAATTATTAATTAATCAACAATATTCATAATAAAAACCCCAATCTAATCTCAAGAGTTTCTAGGATTTTCTAGGCTTTAATTTAAGAACAATAATTATTAGACGGATCAAATACTTACCTAGTTGTTTTTGTTGTCCCATGTCCTGCCTTGACTTCTCCTTTTCTTCTTCAAGAAATCATGCCATGCCACACCACACCACACCACACCACAGACTCTCTCTCACGGTTCTCTCTCAAGGGTGCCGCCTCCCTCCTCTTTCTTTCTCTTCTTTATTTAATTGATTTGATTATAAGGATTATTAGGTTAAGAAGGGATTTATATATGTGGATTTTCTAATCTTAGTCTAATTAATTTTCTAAGCCCACAAAGTTACTCAAGCCCAATTAAAACAAGTCCAAAATGTCTAGTCCAATAATAACTCAAACACATTACTTCCAATCTTTTTATTAAAAAGGTAATTCAAATAATTTAATTGAAGAAACAATTTAATTATTAAATAATTTATTAAAAATGAGTATTTATAAAAGGGTTTTACTAAATCTAAGCCCAATATCAAAGCCCAACTCATCTAAATAATTTAAACCCACATAATATAATTCCTAGGACTTCAATATAATTATTAGTCCCTCTAAAAGCCTAATTGAAAATTTAACAATTTACCAAATAATTCTCAAAATTTTTTTTTGGGTTATTACATTCTTACCCCCTTAAAAGAAGTTTAGTCCTTTAAATTTTCATAATTCGATGAAGCAACTAATCTTATCATATCAATCTACACTAAATACTCCAAGAATGATACTGAGGTCAAATCTAATGCTCAAATCAAACTTATTCTCACACATTCTAAACTCCCAAAGATCTAAAGGCTCAAATCAAACTTATCCTCATACATTTTAAACTTTCAAAGATCTAAAAGCTCAAATGAAACTTATCCTTACCCATTCTAAACTTCCAAAGATCTAAAAGGCTCAAATCAAACTTATCCTCATACAGCCTAAACTCCCAAGGATCTAAAAGATCAAATCAAACTTATTCTCATACATCCTAAACTCCCAAAGATCTAAAGCCAAAGCACCGATACCAACCGTAATGACCCCGAATTTCCACAACAATAATAATACTTAATTGGAAATAAAATAACCGCCAACGTCTACTAAAAACCATAATTCAAACACTAACCACAATTTGAAATAACTTAAATGTGGACAACGGTAATAATTCCAACGGCTAGTACAATCCACTAGCTCAACACAATCTTTAAAGTCTCACAACTTTCAAATAACTGAAATAACTAATTAAAGAGTCTAAAAATGAATGAACTAGAACGATCCTTGAACTCCTTACGAAGTGCTCCCGAACCGTTTCACCTTCTTCCTATATGAAATCTGAAAGAAAAAGAGTATGAAAGGGTGAGCGAACAATGCCCAGTAAGTTCATATACAACCCCTCCGGTTACTAAGGAGAAGTTGACCTGAAAGAATATCAAACGATACAATTTTCAAATAACAATCGAAGACATAACGAAGTACAAATTCGAAATCATTATTTAACAAATTCTCAAATCACATGTCTTTCAAAATCTCAATGGTTTCACAAACTGAGTTAATAAATATTTTGGAGTTCCAAATGATGACGAAATCGATTCAAATTGACTCGAATGGTTTACTTAATTAAAACTGTCCCATACCAGCTTTAACTAACTAAACCACTCACAGATTTTTAGGAATTTCAAAGGACTGATAAGCTGAAAAAAGTTGACTCGAATGATCTAGTTATCTACAACTGTCCCATACCAGCTGTAGATAATCAAATCATTCACAGACATCATGATCACATAAGTGGTCCACTGACCTTATCAAACCAAAATCCCATAAAGGGAACAAAAGCCCACAAGGAGCACTAAGGTTGACTCCGCAGAGTCCTAAACAGTGTATCCGGAACACTCCACCACAACTACATTGAAGCGGTGAACTAAGTTTGCCCGAAGGCCAAAATATCAAATATACCCCGCCGAAGCAGGTTGTCTAACTTAGTGATCATTAATGGAACAAAAATCACATCATATTAAAACTCATTTTTTATACAGAATACGAACTTTCACAATAACAACAAAATTCTGTATTTACGAAACCAAAAGGATGATATAGCAAACGAATAACAAAAGATTAGAAAATAACGGTAACCGAGGGAGTCAAAACAAATACTGACACGAGGTCAGCTTTTACGTATCAAATGAACGTACATCGCCAAGAAATATGCGGAAGCCTAAATAATGAAACGGAGCGGAAATCAATTAACTTAAAGATGTATAATCCCTTACCTCGATTGTTTGTACTCGAACAATTGCTAACTCCGATCGGATCTACACAAATAAATAATATCCGTTAAGTACGGATTAACTACTTAATACTCCGTCTCAACTTAACTTTATTTTACTTCACTAACTTATGAGTTAATTCTATTTAATTCCGTCTCAAGTTGCTTTCCACTTCTAGAGTTTTCCAAAATACCCTTCACATAACTACCAAAACACCTCTAGGGTTTACTCATAATTGCAAAAAGGTCCTTTAACTTTCTAAAATTATAAAGAAGTCCTTTGACTTTCAGAATTTTGCAAAACAGTCACTCAACTTTCAAAGATTACAAAACAGTCCCTTGACTTTCAAAAATTACAGAACAGTCCCTAATTTCCAGATTTACAATTTCGTCACTAGGATTTGGAAAACTGATTTTTCAGCTTTTTAACCTTTTGTTAGATTTTTAACCAAAAACACTTTTACTCAAAATTTAACCTTTTTGATACCAAAATATTTACCCAAAACAATTTTTGTAAACAAGTTTTAACATCAAAAATATTAACACAACACACACTAACCCTAATTTCATTCATCATAAACCCTAGCATGCATATTAGGTCCAACCTAATTTACTTAACATATTTTTCTATCTTAATCAATATTAGGTTTTCAATTAATCAATGATCCGATCAATATAATGTCCTTAAATTAATTATTAATTAATCAACAATATTCATAATAAAAACCCCAATCTAATCTCAAGAGTTTCTAGGATTTTCTAGGCTTTAATTTAAGAACAATAATTATTAGACGGATCAAATACTTACCTAGTTGTTTTTGTTGTCCCATGTCCTGCCTTGACTTCTCCTTTTCTTCTTCTTCAAGAAATCATGCCATGCCACACCACACCACACCACACCACAGACTCTCTCTCACGGTTCTCTCTCAAGGGTGCCGCCTCCCTCCTCTTTCTTTCTCTTCTTTATTTAATTGATTTGATTATAAGGATTATTAGGTTAAGAAGGGATTTATATATGTGGATTTTCTAATCTTAGTCTAATTAATTTTCTAAGCCCACAAAGTTACTCAAGCCCAATTAAAACAAGTCCAAAATGTCTAGTCCAATAATAACTCAAACACATTACTTCCAATCTTTTTATTAAAAAGGTAATTCAAATAATTTAATTGAAGGAACAATTTAATTATTAAATAATTTATTAAAAATGAGTATTTATAAAAGGGTTTTACTAAATCTAAGCCCAATATCAAAGCCCAACTCATCTAAATAATTTAATCCACATAATATAATTTCTAGGACTTCAATATAATTATTAGTCCCTCTAAAAGCCTAATTAAAAATTTAACAATTTATCAAATAATCCTCGATTTTTTTTTTTTGGGTTATTACATTCTTACCCCCTTAAAAGAAGTTTAGTCCTCTAAACTTTCATAATTCGACGAAGCAACTAATCTTATCATATCTACACTAAACACTCCAAGAATGATACTGAGGTCAAATCTAATGCTCAAATCAAACTTATTCTCACACATTCTAAACTCCCAAAGATCTAAAGGCTCAAATCAAACTTATCCTCATACATTTTAAACTTTCAAAGATCTAAAAGCTCAAATGAAACTTATCCTTACCCATTCTAAACTTCCAAAGATCTAAAAGGCTCAAATCAAACTTATCCTCATACAGCCTAAACTCCCAAGGATCTAAAAGATCAAATCAAACTTATTCTCATACATCCTAAACTCCCAAAGATCTAAAGCCAAAGCACTGATACCAACTGTAACGACCCCGAATTTCCACAACAATAATAATACTTAATTGGAAATAAAATAACCTCCAACGTCTACTAAAAACCATAATTCAAACACTAACCATCATTTGAAATAACTTAATGTGGACAACGGTAATAATTCCAACGGCTAGTACAATCCACTAGCTCAACACAATCTTTAAAGTCTCACAACTTTCAAATAACTGAAATAACTAATTAAAGAGTCTAAAAATGAATGAACTAGAACGATCCTTGAACTCCTTACGAAGTGCTCACGAACCGTTTCACCTTCTTCCTATATGAAATCTGAAAGAAAAAGAGTATGAAAGGGTGAGCGAACAATGCCCAGTAAGTTCATATACAACCCCTCCGGTTACTAAGGAGAAGTTGACCTGAAAGAATATCAAACGATACAATTTTCAAATAACAATCGAAGACATAACGAAGTACAAATTCGAAATCATTATTTAACAAATTCTCAAATCACATGTCTTTCAAAATCTCAATGGTTTCACAAACTGAGTTAATAAATATTTTGGAGTTCCAAATGATGACGAAATCGATTCAAATTGACTCGAATGGTTTACTTAATTAAAACTGTCCCATACCAGCTTTAACTAACTAAACCACTCACAGATTTTTAGGAATTTCAAAGGACTGATAAGCTGAAAAAAGTTGACTCGAATGATCTAGTTATCTACAACTGTCCCATACCACCAGATAATCAAATCATTCACGTACATCATGATCACATAAGTGGTCCACCGACCTTATCAAACCAAAATCCCATAAAGGGAACAAAAGCCCACAAGGAGCACTAAGGTTGACTCCGCGAGAGTCCTAAACAGCCAGATCCTAACACTCCACCACAACTACATTGAAGCGGTGAACTAAGTTTGCCCGAAGGCCAAAATATCAAATATACCCCGCCGAAGCAGGTTGTCTAACTTAGTGATCATTAATGGAACAAAAATCACATCATATTAAAACTCATTTTTTATACAGAATACGAACTTTCACAATAACAACAAAATTCTGTATTTACGAAACCAAAAGGATGATATAGCAAACGAATAACAAAAGATTAGCAAATAACGGTAACCGAGGGAGTCAAAACAAATACTGACACGAGGTCAGCTTTTACGTATCAAATGAACGTACATCGCCAAGAAATATGCGGAAGCCTAAATAATGAAACGGAGCGGAAATCAATTAACTTAAAGATGTATAATCCCTTACCTCGATTGTTTGTACTCGAACAATTGCTAACTCCGATCGGATCTACACAAATAAATAATATCCGTTAAGTACGGATTAACTACTTAATACTCCGTCTCAACTTAACTTTATTTTACTTCACTAACTTATGAGTTAATTCTATTTAATTCCGTCTCAAGTTGCTTTCCACTTCTAGAGTTTTCCAAAATACCCTTCACATAACTACCAAAACACCTCTAGGGTTTACTCATAATTGCAAAAAGGTCCTTTAACTTTCTAAAATTATAAAGAAGTCCTTTGACTTTCAGAATTTTGCAAAACAGTCACTCAACTTTCAAAGATTACAAAACAGTCCCTTGACTTTCAAAAATTACAGAACAGTCCCTAATTTCCAGATTTACAAATTGGTCACTAGGGTTTGGAAAACTGATTTTTCAGCTTTTTAACCTTTTGTTAGATTTTTAACCAAAAACACTTTTACTCAAAATTTAACCTTTTTGATACCAAAATATTTACCCAAAACAATTTTTGTAAACAAGTTTTAACATCAAAAATATTAACACAACACACACTAACCCTAATTTCATTCATCATAAACCCTAGCATGCATATTAGGTCCAACCTAATTTACTTAACATATTTTTCTATCTTAATCAATATTAGGTTTTCAATTAATCAATGATCCGATCAATATAATGTCCTTAAATTAATTATTAATTAATCAACAATATTCATAATAAAAACCCCAATCTAATCTCAAGAGTTTCTAGGATTTTCTAGGCTTTAATTTAAGAACAATAATTATTAGACGGATCAAATACTTACCTAGTTGTTTTTGTTGTCCCATGTCCTGCCTTGACTTCTCCTTTTCTTCTTCAAGAAATCATGCCATGCCACACCACACCACACCACACCACAGACTCTCTCTCACGGTTCTCTCTCAAGGGTGCCGCCTCCCTCCTCTTTCTTTCTCTTCTTTATTTAATTGATTTGATTATAAGGATTATTAGGTTAAGAAGGGATTTATATATGTGGATTTTCTAATCTTAGTCTAATTAATTTTCTAAGCCCACAAAGTTACTCAAGCCCAATTAAAACAAGTCCAAAATGTCTAGTCCAATAATAACTCAAACACATTACTTCCAATCTTTTTATTAAAAAGGTAATTCAAATAATTTAATTGAAGGAACAATTTAATTATTAAATAATTAATTAAAAATGAGTATTTATAAAAGGGTTTTACTAAATCTAAGCCCAATATCAAAGCCCAACTCATCTAAATAATTTAATCCACATAATATAATTTCTAGGACTTCAATATAATTATTAGTCCCTCTAAAAGCCTAATTAAAAATTTAACAATTTACCAAATAATCCTCGATTTTTTTTTTTTTGGGTTATTACATTCTTACCCCCTTAAAAGAAGTTTAGTCCTCTAAACTTTCATAATTCGACGAAGCAACTAATCTTATCATATCTACACTAAACACTCCAAGAATGATACTGAGGTCAAATCTAATGCTCAAATCAAACTTATTCTCACACATTCTAAACTCCCAAAGATCTAAAGGCTCAAATCAAACTTATCCTCATACATTTTAAACTTTCAAAGATCTAAAAGCTCAAATGAAACTTATCCTTACCCATTCTAAACTTCCAAAGATCTAAAAGGCTCAAATCAAACTTATCCTCATACAGCCTAAACTCCCAAGGATCTAAAAGATCAAATCAAACTTATTCTCATACATCCTAAACTCCCAAAGATCTAAAGCCAAAGCACTGATACCAACTGTAACGACCCCGAATTTCCACAACAATAATAATACTTAATTGGAAATAAAATAACCTCCAACGTCTACTAAAAACCATAATTCAAACACTAACCATCATTTGAAATAACTTAATGTGGACAACGGTAATAATTCCAACGGCTAGTACAATCCACTAGCTCAACACAATCTTTAAAGTCTCACAACTTTCAAATAACTGAAATAACTAATTAAAGAGTCTAAAAATGAATGAACTAGAATGATCCTTGAACTCCTTACGAAGTGCTCCCGAACCGTTTCACCTTCTTCCTATATGAAATCTGAAAGAAAAAGAGTATGAAAGGGTGAGCGAACAATGCCCAGTAAGTTCATATACAACCCCTCCTTACTAAGGAGAAGTTGACCTGAAAGAATATCAAACGATACAATTTTCAAATAACAATCGAAGACATAACGAAGTACAAATTCGAAATCATTATTTAACAAATTCTCAAATCACATGTCTTTCAAAATCTCAATGGTTTCACAAACTGAGTTAATAAATATTTTGGAGTTCCAAATGATGACGAAATCGATTCAAATTGACTCGAATGGTTTACTTAATTAAAATTGTCCCATACCAGCTTTAACTAACTAAACCACTCACAGATTTTTAGGAATTTCAAAGGACTCGATAAGCCGAAAAAGTTGACTCGAATGATCTAGTTATCTACAACCGTCCCATACCACCGTAGATAATCAAATCATTCACGTACATCATGATCACATAAGTGGTCCACCGACCTTATCAAACCAAAATCCCATAAAGGGAACAAAAGCCCACAAGGAGCACTAAGGTTGACTCAAGCAGAGTCCTAAACAAAGTATCCTAACACTCCACCACAACTACATTGAAGCGGTGAACTAAGTTTGCCCGAAGGCCAAAATATCAAATATACCCCGCCGAAGCAGGTTGTCTAACTTAGTGATCATTAATGGAACAAAAATCACATCATATTAAAACTCATTTTTTATACAGAATACGAACTTTCACAATAACAACAAAATTCTGTATTTACGAAACCAAAAGGATGATATAGCAAACGAATAACAAAAGATTAGCAAATAACGGTAACCGAGGGAGTCAAAACAAATACGCACACGAGGTCAGTTTTTACGTATCAAATGAACGTACATCGCCAAGAAATATGCGGAAGCCTAAATAATGAAACGGAGCGGAAATCAATTAACTTAAAGATGTATAATCCCTTACCTCGATTGTTTGTACTCGAACAATTGCTAACTCCGATCGGATCTACACAAATAAATAATATCCGTTAAGTACGGATTAACTACTTAATACTCCGTCTCAACTTAACTTTATTTTACTTCACTAACTTATGAGTTAATTCTATTTAATTCCGTCTCAAGTTGCTTTCCACTTCTAGAGTTTTCCAAAATACCCTTCACATAACTACCAAAACACCTCTAGGGTTTACTCATAATTGCAAAAAGGTCCTTTAACTTTCTAAAATTATAAAGAAGTCCTTTGACTTTCAGAATTTTGCAAAACAGTCACTCAACTTTCAAAGATTACAAAACAGTCCCTTGACTTTCAAAAATTACAGAACAGTCGCTAATTTCCAGATTTACAATTTCGTCACTAGGATTTGGAAAACTGATTTTTCAGCTTTTTAACCTTTTGTTAGATTTTTAACCAAAAACACTTTTACTCAAAATTTAACCTTTTTGATACCAAAATATTTACCCAAAACAATTTTTGTAAACAAGTTTTAACATCAAAAATATTAACACAACACACACTAACCCTAATTTCATTCATCATAAACCCTAGCATGCATATTAGGTCCAACCTAATTTACTTAACATATTTTTCTATCTTAATCAATATTAGGTTTTCAATTAATCAATGATCCGATCAATATAATGTCCTTAAATTAATTATTAATTAATCAACAATATTCATAATAAAAACCCCAATCTAATCTCAAGAGTTTCTAGGATTTTCTAGGCTTTAATTTAAGAACAATAATTATTAGACGGATCAAATACTTACCTAGTTGTTTTTGTTGTCCCATGTCCTGCCTTGACTTCTCCTTTTCTTCTTCAAGAAATCATGCCATGCCACACCACACCACACCACACCACACCACAGACTCTCTCTCACGGTTCTCTCTCAAGGGTGCCGCCTCCCTCCTCTTTCTTTCTCTTCTTTATTTAATTGATTTGATTATAAGGATTATTAGGTTAAGAAGGGATTTATATATGTGGATTTTCTAATCTTAGTCTAATTAATTTTCTAAGCCCACAAAGTTACTCGAGCTCAATTAAAACAAGTCCAAAATGTCTAGTCCAATAATAACTCAAACACATTACTTCCAATCTTTTTATTAAAAAGGTAATTCAAATAATTTAATTGAAGGAACAATTTAATTATTAAACAATTTATTTAAAATGAGTATTTATAAAAGGGTTTTACTAAATCTAAGCCCAATATCAAAGCCCAACTCATCTAAATAATTTAATCCACATAATATAATTTCTAGGACTTCAATATAATTATTAGTCCCTCTAAAAGCCTAATTAAAAATTTAACAATTTACCAAATAATCCTCGATTTTTTTTTTTTTGGGTTATTACATCAACATATCAGTGTTTTTCTTTTTGATGTTCCAAAGAATTTACCCTGTTTTTCTGGGTGATCAGTGTTAAGCAGTGGCATATAAGAGTTTTTTACATGTAGGTCTCTCTCTCTCTCTCTCTCTCTCTTTTTTCACATGGAAGCATACAAACTGATCCTGTCACATGACACTTGCAGATTATCATCACTTCAAGACTACCAAAACTAGCAATATGCAGTATGCCACTTCATATCCCTATTCTTGCCATTTTGCCACACCTTCCTGGAGACTTTCCCACCTCTACTTCTCTGATTAGGGGGGGGGGGGGTTGTGTGACATTCGGGATATGATGTGTCAATTTTGTCAATCTGGGGTCCAAAATTACCAACGTGAATCAGTTAGGAATTTTTACTGTCCTTAATGCTTCAACAAGGAGTCGTTGTTTCTCAAATTACTCAAATGTTTGTATGCCTAATGTCACAGAATTACCCAAAACAAAGAATGGGCGGATGTCAAACTCGGTGAGCTCAATTGACCAATTGAGGAAACGACCTATGCAGGATTTTCCTGTGTGTAGCATTCTTATAGACTACTATTGGGTTAGCTGCGAAATATGCTCTCCGCTTTCGAGCAGCGATAACAAGGGAGTAGACCAGTTTCTCTGCGTTGATATAACGTCCTTCCACTTTGTTGAATGTTTTGCTTACATGGAAGACTGGTTTCTGTGTCTCCCTTTCTCTAACCAAAACGGTTGCCACTGCCATGTCGGTGGCGGACAGGTAGACATACAAGGCTTCTCCCAGAACATCACTACACAACAAAGGTGGCCTGTCGAGATAGTCCTTTAATTTCTAATTAAAGAACTTTGAGCATTTTTTGGCCTATTGAATTGACTTCCCTCCTTTTAACACCTTGAAGAACGGGAGAGACTTCTCCGCATATTCTGCCATAATCTGACCAAGTGATGTGACTCACCCGTTCAGCGTTTGTACTTCCTTGATGTTGGTTGGTTTTTTTCACGTCGACGAGAGAAGTGATCTTATTAGGGTCGGCCTCAATTCCCTTATGGGAGGCTATAAAACCCCATAATTTCCCCGCCATTGCGTCGAACACACACTTGCTCGGATTCAATTTCATTTTATTAGCTCGTAGACTGGCTAACGTCTTGAGCAGATCTTCATTGTGTCCCCAATTTTTTTTCTAATCATCATGTCGTCGATTTGAACCTCTATCTTCAGACCAATATGGTTGCTAAATACTTGGTTCACCATCCTCTGGTAGGTTGCACCGATGTTCTTGAGCCCAAATGACATCATCTTGTGACAGTGCGTGCCTCCTACTGCTCAATTAGTAGAATACTTGATGTCGTGTTCGGCAATCTTGACCTGGTGATAGACTGAGTTAGCATCTAAGATGTAGGGTGTCTGTTGGAAGAGATAGAGGCAACCAACTTATCAATCCTGGACAGAGAATAGCAATCCTTAGGGCAAGCTTTGTTCAAATCGATGAAGTCCACACATATTATCCATTTCTCGTTTGATTTTTTCAGCGACGGAATATTCCGTCGCTGAAATTAATTTATTTTAATTAATTTTTATTCCAGCAACGAAAATTTCCGCCGCTGAAATTAATTTAATTTAATTAATTTTTATTTCAGCGACGGAAATTTCCGTCAAATAAATAAAAATTAATTAAATTAAATTAATTTCAGCATTTCCGTTGCGATGTCGAATCGGCCGGAATTAATTCCGTCGGTAAAATCAAAATATACCGACGGAAATTGAGCCGTCGGAGTACTGCGACGGGCTGGTAGCGACGGACCAGCGACGGAATTTTTCCGTCGCTGTTTAATTTTAGCGACGGAAATTTGGATTTAGCGACGGAAATTTCCGTCGCTAAAACCTGTTTTTCTGGTAGTGTCTTCTACTTGGCATGCGAACACATCTAAGCACCCAGCGAGGAGAGCAACTAGCTCTCCTTTCTCTCCAGCATACATTTGAGACCCTATCTTAATGAAAGAGACATTATCACACATCAGGAATTGACAAAACTTGAACATAACATATGAAGATCCTTCTACTCGGGGAAGGTAGGGTTGGTGCTCACCTGTCCGAGCTCATCGAAGGCCTCTAGTTTGGGTGTCAGTGTTAATTATGAATTCTTTCACTTTCTTCACATCTTTTTCATTGAGTTGTATAGTTACATTACTGTAGATATCCCGGGAAAACGTGTCACGCTTTCTAGGGACATATAATTGATTTTAAGAGTCATACGTTTGATTTCAAGGGAAACATAAGAAAACCTAGTTATAACTTATTTTAGAATGCGAAATCAAAGATTCTAGATGAGGGGTTCGGGGGTTATGTTACGTAGCAGAAAGGTGTTAGGCACCCATTCCACCTGGCCTTAAGGCCAGTCTTGCTACATTAGGTGTTCTAATCTCATTATTGTCCTCTAAATTACTTATTCTAACAATTAGCACATAATGAAAATTTAAGGGCAGTTGGAATGTAAGGGAGGTGATTTATGGTCAATTAAATAGAGTGAAAGGACTTGCAAAAAGCCTCCCTTTTTGAAGGGATTACATACATAAGGGGAAGAAAAAACACAAGGAAATTAAATAGAAAAGACAAGAATATACCTTATTAAATAGCCTTTCGGGAATGTCTTACAATTTTAAGGCTTTTTCTTCCTTTTAAAGTTTGATTGCAAGAGAATAAGAGTGTGTTTGTGTTTGAGAGAGAGAGAGAGAGAGAGAGAGAGAGAGAGAGAGAGAGAGAGAGAGAGAGAGAGTGTGTGTTGGAACTTTTAGAGTTTTAGTCTATTTCTTTAGGGGTGAAGTTGTTACCCATTTAAGGAGGAGAGGCCTCCTTTTATAGGCTAAGGGGTAGAAAAGTGGAGAGAAAGAGTTAATGGGGAGGAGCTACAAATCATCACAGAGAGTGATATTTGGAGAGAAATCAGTCAGTCAAGGTGAAACTCGCCCGAGTTTGGATGAGAGTAGAATAACAGAAATGACCCATAAGGTTAACTCTGTTATTCAGTTTAGTCCCAAAACTAATAGAATTAGTCAAGAACTTGACGAAATTAGACCAAAATTAATGAAAATCAATAGAAAGAGATAAAGAATTGTATGCAATCGGGGGTGAGAGGTCCAAGGCTGGGTGTCTATAGAGCCCCTTGGCGGCGTGGATTGCGAAGCAAAATGCGCCAATGATAGAACAAACATCCTCCTTGTATGACAAAAGAAAGAATCAGAGACAAAAAAGAAAAATAGTATAGAGAATGCCCCCTATATAGGCGATTTTTCTTGATTGGTTGTGGATGACGAGAGGACTCACTCCATTTGTTGTTGTAGAAGGGCATCACAGATGCTCGAGGACTCACACTACGGTTGTTGTAGTAGAGAAGGGTGTTGCAGATGCTCTAAGACTCACACTGTTGTTGCTGAAGTAGAAAGGGGTATCGCAGATGCTATAAGACTCACACTGCTGTTGCTGTAGTAGAAAAGGGTGTCGCAAATTCTTTAGGACTCAAACTGTTGTTGCTGTAGTAGGAAAGGGTGTCATAGATGCTCTATGACACAGTTGTTGCTCTAGTAGAAAAGGGTGTCCTATATGCTTTACGACTCACACTTCTGTTGCTGTAGTAGTAAAGGGTGTCGTAAATGCTCTAGGAATCACACTGTTATTGTTGTAGAAGGATGTCACAGATGCTATAGGACTCACACTTCTATTGCTATAGTAGAAAAAGGGTGTTACAAATGCTATCAGACTCACACTGGTATTGCTGTAGTAGAAAAGGGTGTTGTAGATGCTATAGGATTCACACTGCTGTTGCTGTAGCAGAAAAAGGCATCGTAGTTGCTCTAATACTCACACTGTTGTTGTTGTGGTGGATGCCAAAGGGACATACTTCATTGTGGGCGCGATCAGATGCCGTGGGACTTAGACTGATTGTTGCGGTGGATGCCGAAGGACTCAATTCTTTGTGGGTGCAATCAGAGGCCGAGAGACTCAAACTGATTGCTGCGGTGGATGCCTAGGGGACTCACTTCATTATGGATGGGATTAGATGCTATGTGACTAAGACTGATTGCTGCGGTGGACGTCTGAGGGACTCACTTTCACTACCAGAAACTGGTGTTTTAGCGACGGAATAAACAGCGACGGAAGCATTCCGTCGCTATTTAGCGACGGAAATTATGCTTTAGCGACGGAATAAATTTGGCGCCAAATTTAGCGACGGAATTAAATTCCGCCAGCTGATTCGTCGCTAAAAACGAATATTCGACGAATATTCGTTTTAGCGACGGAATTTCGCCGGCGGAATTTATCTCGTCGCTAAATAAAATATCGCCGACGGAATAATTCCGTCGTCGCTAATTTATTTATTTTTTATTTTTTTACGTTAACATGACGGAATTCTTCCGTCGCGATAATTTATTTTTAAAAAAAAAAAATTAGATTATCGGCGACGAATAATTCCGTCGCTGATAATTTATATATTTTATTTTTTTTAATTTATCAGCGACGGAATTATTCCGTCGGCTGATAAATTATCAATGACGGAATAATTCGTCGCCGAATTTTTTTTTTTTAATTTTTCTTCTATATACTTTCATTTGTTTAGTTTTTTTCTATCTTTTTTCTATAACTTTTTCTAAAAAAAAAAACACTAATTAACAAAGGCTAAAATATTATTTTCTAGTCAATAAAAAATTTAAAAAAATAAAAAAATAAATATAGGGTAGTCCGTCCCTCTTTTGACTTTTCTTCTATATACCTTCATTTGTTTAGTTTTTTTCTATCTTTTTTTCTATAACTTTTTCTAAAAAAAACCACTAATTAACAAAGGCTAAAATATTATTTTCTAGTTAATAAAAAATTTAAAAAAAATTAAAAAATAAATATAGGGTAGTCCGTCCTCTTTTGACTTTTCTTCTATATACCTTCATTTGTTTAGTTTTTTTCTATCTTTTTTTATATAACTTTTTCTAAAAAAAACCACTAATTAACAAAGGCTAAAATATTATTTTCTAGTCAATAAAATTTTTAAAAAAATTAAAAAATAAATATAGGGTAGTCCGTCCCTCTTTTGACTTTTCTTCTATATGCCTTCATTTGTTTAGTTTTTTTCTATCTTTTTTTATATAACTTTTTCTAAAAAAAACCACTAATTAACAAAGGCTAAAATATTATTTTCTAGTCAATAAAAAATTTAAAAAAATTAAAAAATAAATATAGGGTAGTCCGTCCCTCTTTTGACTTTTCTTCTATATGCCTTCATTTGTTTAGTTTTTTTCTATCTTTTTTTATATAACTTTTTCTAAAAAAAACCACTAATTAACAAAGGCTAAAATATTATTTTCTAGTTAATAAAAAATTTAAAAAAAATTAAAAAATAAATATAGGGTAGTCCGTCCCTCTTTTGACTTTTCTTCTATATACCTTCATTTGTTTAGTTTTTTATATAACTTTTTCTAAAAAAAATCACTAATTAACAAAGGCTAAAATATTATTTTCTAGTTAATAAAAAATTTAAAAAAATTAAAAAATAAATATAGGGTAGTCCGTCCCTCTTTTGACTTTTCTTCTATATGCCTTCATTTGTTTAGTTTTTTTCTATCTTTTTTTATATAACTTTTTCTAAAAAAAACCATTAATTAACAAAGGCTAAAATATTATTTTCTAGTCAATAAAAAATTTAAAAAAAAATTAAAAAATAAATATAGGGTAGTCCGTCCCTCTTTTGACTTTTCTTCTATATACCTTCATTTGTTTAGTTTTTTTCTATCTTTTTTTATATAACTTTTCTAAAAAAACCACTAATTAACAAAGGCTAAAATATTATTTTCTAGTCAATAAAAAATTTAAAAAAAATTAAAAAATAAATATAGGGTAGTCCGTCCCTCTTTTGACTTTTCTTCTATATGCCTTCATTTGTTTAGTTTTTTTCTATCTTTTTTTATATAACTTTTCTTAAAAAAACCACTAATTAACAAAGGCTAAAATATTATTTTCTAGTCAATAAAAAATTTTAAAAAAATTAAAAAATAAATATAGGCTACCTCGTTTATTTTGGGTTTTAAGGAATGTGTCCCGATCTTGTGAAAATGGTATACGGCTACCTCGTTTATTTTTTTTAATTTTTTTCTACATTCTAAATGACATTTAAAGTGTTTTTCATCTTTATGACCTTCCTCAAAATCCAAATGGAAATTGAGTTACAAATATGTGCCATTATTTAGGGTTCTTAGGGTTTTATGTGTCCCGATCTTGTGAAAATGGTATACGGCTACCTCGTTTATTTTTTAAATTTTTTTCTACATTCTAAATGACATTTAAAGTGTTTTTCATCTTTATGACCTTCCTCAAAATCCAAATGGAAATTGAGTTACAAATATGTGTCATTATTTAGGGTTCTTAGGGTTTTATGTGTCCCGATCTTGTGAAAATGGTATACGGCTACCTCGTTTATTTTTTTTAATTTTTTTATACATTATAAATGACATTTAAAGTGTTTTTTATCTTTATGACCTTCCTCAAAATCCAAATGGAAATTGAGTTACAAATATGTGCCATTATTTAGGATTTTAAGGAATGTGTCCCGATCTTGTGAAAATGGTATACGGCTACCTCGTTTATTTTTTTTTATTTTTTTCTACATTCTAAATGACATTTAAAGTGTTTTTCATCTTTATGACCTTCCTCAAAATCCAAATGGAAATTGAGTTACAAATATGTGCCATTATTTAGGGTTCTCAGGGTTTTATGTGTCCCGATCTTGTGAAAATGGTATACGGCTACCTCGTTTATTTTTTTAAATTTTTTTCTACATTATAAAATGACATTTAAAGTGTTTTTCATCTTTATGACTTTCCTCAAAATCCAAATGGAAATTGAGTTACAAATATGTGCCATTATTTAGGATTTTAAGGAATGTGTCCCGATCTTGTGAAAATGGTATACGGCTACCTCGTTTATTTTTTTAAAATTTTTTTCTACATTATAAATGACATTTAAAGTGTTTTTCATCTTTATGACTTTCCTCAAAATCCAAATGGAAATTGAGTTACAAATATGTTCCATTATTTAGGGTTCTTAGGGTTTTATATGTCCCGATCTTGTGAAAATGGTATACTGGCTACCTCGTTTATTTTTTTTAAATTTTTTTCTACATTCTAAATGACATTTAAAGTGTTTTTCATCTTTATGACCTTCCTCAAAATCCAAATGGAAATTGAGTTACAAATATGTGTCATTATTTAGGGTTCTTAGGGTTTTATGTGTCCCGATCTTGTGAAAATGGTATACGGCTACCTCGTTTATTTTTTTTAATTTTTTTCTACATTATAAATGAAATTTAAAGTTTTTTTTCATCTTTATGACTTTCCTCAAAATCCAAATGGAAATTGAGTTACAAATATGTGCCATTATTTAGGATTTTAAGGAATGTGTCCCGATCTTGTGAAAATGGTATACGGCTACCTCGTTTATTTTTTTTTAATTTTTTTCTACATTCTAAATGACATTTAAAGTGTTTTTCATCTTTATGACCTTCCTCAAAATCTAAATGGAAACCGAGTTACAAATATGTGCCATTATTTAGGGTTCTTAGGGTTTTTGTGTCCCGATCTTGTGAAAATGGTATACTGGGCCACCTCTTTTTATTTTTTTTTATTTTTTTCTACATTCTAAATGACATTTAAAGTGTTTTTAATATTTATGACTTTCCTCAAAATCCAAATGGAAATTGAGTTAAAAATATGTGACATTATTTAGGGCTTTTAGGGTTTTATGTTTCCCGAAGTGTCTCAAAAGGACGCTTTGCACGAGAATTAAGGAAAGTGATGTAAGAAAGAGAAAAAGGTTAAATATTGTGAGTATGAAAAATTAAATAGGAGAGAGAATGAGTGGGAGGAATAGTTAGAGAGAGAATGTTGTGAGTGTAAAAGTAAAGTAGGAGACGAATGAGTGGGGTAGGAAGATTATAAAAATAATAAAAACTTTCCTTTTTAGGAATGAGACATTTTAAATGGGACGCCCAAAAGGAAACTTGAGACACTTCGATTGGGACGGAGGGAGTATATCATTATTATGATATATTATTATTTATTATTTAATTATTATTATTATATAATATTATTTTATATTTTAAATTATTTTTGATATTATTATTATTATGGTCATTAAACAATAAAGATCTTAGCCATTAAATATATCACAAAAAATAAAATCCAATAGTCCAAATCCAAAAGCATGACACCCTTTTTTTTTTAATTGGCTTACAAATTTTCACAAGGATTGATCCCCTAATCAATCGAACCATTAATTATAAACATCCAATGGTCTAAATTCATTTTGCAAAAGTATGATACCCTTTGTTTTCATTGGCTTACAAATTTTCACATGGATTGATCCCCTAATCAATCTGAACCATTAATCTTAAATATCCAATGGTCTAAATTCATCAAAACAAAACCATTTCACAAACCATTTCACATTCTTAAATTCTTTTTATCTTTCAATTTATTTACTAACACACACACACAAATACACACACACACACAAATACACACACTCACACTTTCTCTCTCACACTCTGTTTCTCTCTCTACAATCCGGCGACCCTTCCAGATCCGGCGACCCTTCAGATCCGGCGACCTTCCAGCTTCCTTCCCCACGACATCCCCGCTCTCTTCTCTCCATCTCGACTCCGCCTCCGCCTCCGCCTCCGCCTCCACCTCCATCTCCGCCTCCCCTCCATCCTCGCCTCCATCTCCATCTCCATCTCCATCTCCGCCTCTTCCTCCACCCCGCCTCCATCTCCATCTCCGGCGCCTCTTCCTCGCCCCTCTTCTTCACCATCTTTTTCGCCTCCACCTCCATCTCCTCCGCCTCCACCTCCACCTCCATCTCCGCCTCTTCCTCCACCCCGCCTCCATCTCCTCCTCTTTCTCCATCTCCGCCTCTAACCCCAAACCTGCCGTCCCCTCGATTTCGAATTGAAAATGGGTTTTGACAGAAGAAGATGAGTTTTGAAGTTTGAGAATTGAGAATTGAAAATGGGTTTTCACCATCTTTTTTTTTTTTTACAAATAACATTTTCTTTATAGATTCTTGAGAAATATTAATCAATGCTCATGATTTTATTTCCCTAATCCCATCAGATTGCATAAATTCTTGGATTTCTTGAAGAATTATAATGATTTATTCATCTATAAATTGAAAACTCTTATTCCATGATCCCTGCCTCCATCTCCATTTCTCCGTAGGACATTGGGCAAAAAGCACACATGAGGGTAATATATGGCTTCTTTTATTGTTACCACCGTTTTTTTTTTATCTTCCCTTATTTATTTATTTAATCATAGATTAATTCATTGCATTTGATTTTATTAATATTTGTTGATTTACAGTTTACCATGACAGTGTTACTTTATTTTGTTTGGAATTATGAAATTGATTTAAAAAATCTTGATTTTACAATGTTGATTTTTGCTTGTCCGTACTCCATCCGTCCCAAAATAAATGATATTTAGTACTTCCACAAAGGTTTATTTAGTGATTGAGATATATGAATTCTTGATGTAAGAGGTGAATTTAGACTCTTGATTGAAATGCTTTGATAATATTGTCTGCTGTTTTTATGCTCCTAATATTCTTGTAAAGAATAAATTGAGACTCTTGATCTAAACTTTTGAATAGTTAATTTTCAATTTTTTAATGGTGTATCGATAACTAAGTTTAAAAGTTTCATTTGAATACTTATTTTTTTTAAGTCAAAGTTAAATTCATTTGCAAATATTTGCAAATATTTGATATTTATTTTTTTCTTTGAAAGATTTGTAATTAATTTTTAAAAGATTGTAATAGATGTATTTTGATATTATTAATTTACGTATCTTGATATTTGTAATTGATGTATTTTGATATTTTTCTATAGATGTATTTTTTTTTAATTTATTAGTTTTTTTAAAATATTATAATTGATGTTTTTCATTTTTATCATTATAAAAAAAATTATTCAATATTGAAAAAAAAGGATTTAATTTTGACATTTTTGTTTTTTTTTTATTTATTGAATTATTAGCGACGGAATATTCCGTCATTTGAAATAAAAATTAATTAAATTAAATTAATTTCAGCGGCGGAAATTTCCGTTCTTTGGAATAAAATTTTAATTAAAATAAATTAATCTAGCGACGGAAATTTCCGTCGCTGAAATAAAAATTAAATTAAAATAAATTAAATCGGCGACGGAAATTTCCGTCATTTGGAATAAAAATTAATTAAAATAAATTTATTTCGGCGACGGAATATTCCGTCACCGAAATTAATTTATTTTAATTAATTTTTATTCCAAGAACTAAATTTCCGCCGCCGAAATTAATTTAATTTAATTAATTTTTATTTCAGCGACGGAAATTTCCGTCAAATAAAAATTAATTAAATTAAATTAATTTCAGCGGCGGAAATTTCCGTTGCTGATGTCAGTAAATCAGCGACGGAATAAATTCCGTCGGTAAAATCAAAATATACCGACGGAAATTGAGCCGTCGGAGCACTGCGACGGGCTGGTAGCGACGGACCAGCGACGGAATTTTTTCGTCGCTGTTTAATTTTAGCGACGGAAATTTGGATTTAGCGACGGAAATTTCCGTCGCTAAAACCTGTTTTTCATGTAGTGTTTGTTGTGGGTGCTATCAGATGTCGTGGGACTCAAACTAATTGGTGCGGTGGATGCCAAGGGGACTCACTCCATTATTGGTGCAATCAGATGCCATGAGACTCAGACTGGCTACTGCGGTGGATTCCAAGGGGACTCACTCCATTGTAGGTGCAATCAGATGTCGTGGGACTCAGACTTTTTATTGCGGTGGATGCCTAGGGGACTCACTTCGTTGTAGGTGTGATCAGATTTTGTGGAACTCATATTGATTGCTACGGTGCATGCCAAAGGGACTCACTATGTTGTGGGTGCGATCAGATGTCGTGGGACTCAGATTGATTGCGGTGGTGGATACCAAAAGGACTCACTCCGTTGTTGGTGCAATCAGACGTCGTGAGACTCAGACTGATAGCTGCAGTGGATTCCAAATGGACTCACTCTTTTATGAGTGCGATCAGATGCCGTGGGACTTAGATTGATTATTGCGGTGAATGCGAAGGGGACACCCTTTGTTGTGGGTGCAATCAGATATCGTAGGACTCAGACTGATTACCGCGGTGGATGCCAAAGGGACTCACTTCGTTTTGGGTGCGATCAGAAGCCGTGCGACTCAGATTGATTATTGTAGTGGATGCTAAGGGGACTCTCTCTATTATGGGTGTGATTCAATGTCGTAGGATGCAATCGACACACTCCGTTGTGGGTGCAATCAGATGTCATGGCACTCAGATTGATTTCTGCATTCGTTGTAGGTGTGCTCAGATGCCATGATACTCAGACTGATTGATGTGGTAGATGTTGAGGGGACTCACTCCATTGTGGGTGTGATCAGATGCTGTGGGACTCAGATTAATTGTTGCGTTGAAGAGAGTGTTTCATATGCCCGGAGGACTCACACTGCCAATGTTGTAGAAGAAAGTGATGCAGATGACCGAATGACTCACATTGCTATTGTTGTAGAAGAGAGTGTTGCAGATGCTCAGAGGACTCGCACTATTGTTGCTGTAGAAGAGAGTTGCAGCTGCGCGGAGGACTTATATTGCTGATCGGTACTGGGAGCAAGAGAGAGAGAGAGAGAGAGAGAGAGAGTGAGAGAGAGAGAGAGGGGGAGAGAGAGACAACAAAATATGCACAACTTATTTGTTTTATTATCTCCTAAAGTTTTAATCTACACCTATACTCTCTATGTTAGATGCATGCCCAAAGGTGTTTGCGTTTGCAAAGTTGTTCTTTTGTTGTGTTGCATTGGAGACAAACATGCCTCGAATTGGTTTGAACTGAGAGAGAGCCTATTTTGGTGCCCTATGTCATGTTACTATTGCGGTTCCAAAGATGGGATGCCAATCCCAAAGAGATTTTGTATATGGGAAGCTGCAATATTGAAAATTCAATGCATTGCTGTGAATGTGGGCCCCCCTCGAGATTGAACCGTTTTATGGGTCGCCGTTCACCTCAGTTTGAAGACACCAGTTTTATTGAAAAAATGGAGTCGCCACGCCATTTTGATTTCCTCAAAACTTTGAAAAAAAGGATAAGGGTCCGGAGGTTAAGTTACTCCTTGGGAAGAATGTTTTGCGTTCACCCAAGGAGCCTTGCAAAAGCAAGTCTTCCTAGATCCGAAGTTTGTGCTTGTATGTGCACTCGTGTGTGTGTGTGTGATTTGAAAAGGTGAGGGAATGTGCCAAGTTCATCTGCTGGACGTATAAACCATTTAAGTAGGTTATAGCTCGGGATTCCTTGGATTTGATGTTTTTCGAATTTTGATCCCGTGCTCATTTTGGACTTTTGATCATCATTACGGGACCTTTCTACCCTCTCGTTAGCAAGGTTCTTAAAAGCGCCAGGTGGATGCTAGGCGGCGGAGCCGGGCCTAGCACCTAGACGGGGACTAGTCGGGATTAATCGGGATTAGTCGGGACCTAGGCGGGGCTTAGAACTAGGCATTGGAGAGGGGCCTAGCGCCTAGGCGGGGCCTAGGCGCCCTTAGGTGGGGTCTTTTAGAACACTGCCCGTTAGGTTAATCAACCATGGTAGGCGTAAGAGCCTTGGTATGTCTTAAACTAACGTTCTTTGGGCATTTGGTCACACGTGATCGAGAGAGGGACGCCTTTTAAGTCCAAGAATGAGACTCTTTTGAAAAGGAGGAATCTTTGCCCATCAATCCTACATCTTGAGACGATAAAGATTCGTAGGGACATTTTATGTTCGTCTCAAGTGATTATCGGAGATGTCGGGACTAAGATCCGTCGGTTTCTAAAGGGACAAAGATTGTGGCATTTTAATGATGGAAACGATGTAAAGATGGAATCTTTACACCGATCCGCACCATGGAATGCGCCAAGAACCAAGGGACTAGGGGAAAGGGGTATAAAGATTGG
The DNA here is from genome assembly GCA_022495995.1 of Adenophora triphylla var. japonica. Lineage (NCBI taxonomy): Eukaryota > Viridiplantae > Streptophyta > Magnoliopsida > Asterales > Campanulaceae > Adenophora > Adenophora triphylla. The sequence continues at coordinate 28,144 of JAFEMH010004162.1, forward strand.
ATCTTTATGCTCATCCTATGTCTTTCGTGCCTTAAAAGGCTATTAGACAATCCTCGGAGAGAGATCCATCTTTTAGGGACATGGGGAAATTGACATTTTGAAGTAAAGATTGCATTTTTAAGGTAAATAACACAATGAGCATTATCAAACTAGAGAAATAATGTAAAAGGGATGATCTTTATGGCATTTCCTATGTCCTTTAAAACCTCATAAGGTGGACAATCCTTGGAAAGCTAGATCAAGGGAAGGGGATGACATAATATGAATAAAGATTGCATTTTTATGTAAAAAGGAAAAAGGAAATCACATCATCATGTGGTAGATCTTCCCTAGAACAAGCCACTTGTGGAATCTTGTTCATCCTTGGGAGAGGATCTCCAATGAATCCTTTGTGTAGGGGGAGTGGGAATATGATATTTACATTGCAAAGATAAGATCTTTAAGACAATAAATCAATATAAATGGCAAGTAACAAGAATATAAATGTCGAATAATAAGTAAAGGCAAGGTAATATGAGTAAATCAAGGGAAAAAGAAGGAGAGATTACCAATGTTGGTTCTCTCTATCTCCCAAGGGGATTTTCCTATTTAGGAATAGATTAGGATGAGATTTGTGTATGAGGGAGGTGAGTTTTGAGTGTTTTTTATTTCTGGAAATTCTTGTATTAATTTGGGCAGAGTAACAGTGCTGAAAATTGTATATCAAAATGGGTAGAGGAGGCCTCTATTTATAGGTTGCAGTGTGCTTCCAAAAGAAGCCGCTTGGCGTTAATCTACGGCAAAAGAAGCTGCCCGACGTTATCCTCTGTCGTGTCAGCATGTTTCTAGATTCATGCAAGGTGGCAGCTAGAGGCTTCTTTCTAGCGAGGTCCTGCTTGGAATTTTAATTCCTAGCAGGTCCTTCCTCCCTTGGAAAGTTTGGAAGAGTTCCCGAATTGCCCCTAAACTTTATGAAAGTTTGGGGAATTGCCAAAAAACTTAACCGGAAGGCATGAGCCAGATTTGGGTACTTACAGAAGCCCCTCGGTAACGGTACTTGCAAAGCAAGTGGGGTTGTCGATAAAAGTGAGAATCCAATCTGGCGAACTGCCGAGATGGATTGGGATTGGGTGACCAAGGAAGCTGAACCTTTTGAAGGCTACCTACGTATCCCGGGGGAATCAAGCCATGATCGTAGTTCTGGGTCCACTGGGGAAAGGGTGTCATATGTGACGGATTGGCTGAACCTGAAGTAGGCTACCTACGTATCCCGGGGGAATCAAGCCATGATCGTAGTTCAGGATCCACTAGGGAATGGCGAAGAGAAACTGGTCCCTTGCTATTAAGATGGAAAGGAAGTGACCTAAGAGGTCGAATGGCTGGTCCTGCTAGGGATATGCAAAATGAAGGGAGTGACTGATGTGGTCAGATGGTTAGACCTTTTGAAAGGCTAACGCACTACTGAGGAGTGGTAAAGAAAGGGGGTGACCAATGTGGTCGGATGGCTGGACCTTTTGAAAGGCTAACGCACTACTGAGGAGTGGTAAAGAAAGCGGGTGACCAATGTGGTCAGATGGCTGGACCTTTTGAAAGGCTACCTACGTATCCCGGAGGAATCAAGCCGTGATCGTAGTTCGGGATCCACTGGATAGTTAGGAACATGTCCAGGATCCTCAGAATTTTGACAATTCGGAGGCTGTCACCTTAAGAAGCTATAGCCTACATCGCCATCGCGGAGATAGAGGTAGCTTAAGCTGCATTTTGACAATTCAGAGGCTGTCACCTTAAAAAGCTAGAGCTTACGTCGCTATCGCAGAGATAGAGGTAGCTAAAGCTGGATTTGACAATTCGAAGGTTGTCACTTTAAAATACTAGAGCTTACGTCGCTATCGCGGAGATAGAGGTAGCTAAAGCTGGATTTGACAATTCAGAGGCTGTCACCTTAAGAAGCTATAGCTTACGTCGCTATCACGGAGATAGAGGTAGCTTAAGCTGGATTTTGACAATTCGGAGGCTGTCACCTTTAAAAGCTAGAGCTTACGTCGCTATCACGGAGATAGAGGTAGTTAAAGCTGGATTTTGACAATTCGGAGGATGTCACCTTACGTTATGCCATTCGGAGATGACGGAGATTTCTGGTAAGACTTGACAACTTATAGAAATAGTTGAGGTGGCTAGGAAGGCCATTCGCGAGGCGCCTTTGGCCACCTAAAGGGTAGTACGGGCGACCTCTTTAGGAGGTAGCCAACAACTATAAATAGAACCCTTCTCTAACCATTTTAAAGATCCTAAATATACACTCTGGGGAAATTTTGCCCAAATTGAGTCATCCCTTTCTCTCTCCTAGAAATTTACACAAAACCATTCCTCTTCTACCCAAATTAAGTCCCATGGATACATTTGGATGAAAGCTTAGCTCAAGCAACCAAACTAAAAAGATAAAAGAGAATCTTGATAGCTAAATCATTGGTAAACTATCCTTCTCATTCTTTACTCTCTTTACTTTAAAGTCATTATTTATTTGATCTTGCTATATATTGAAATGTCTTGATTTAAACTTGTTACTATTGATTTGCTTTTGAAAACACACACGATAGCAATTGGGTTCTCTCTTTGGGAGAATATATAAACATTAATTTGGTCAATCATGTATGATTGAGGGATGAATTCATGAGGTTGATGTGATTTCCCGCTTAAAAATTACTTTTATCTCAATTGCTTAATATAGATCTCTATTATGTATTTCATGCTTTCATCTTCTTGTGCTTGAGTTCACAAATGATATCAATTAGTTGATCTTCCCATGATGACATACTTCCATTATATTGGAAAATAAGTATGATCTAGGGAAATGGCTATGTGATTGATGTAACTCCTTTTCAGTTTCTGTAATAGCTACAATCTGTTTATTTCTGCTTAGTTTTCAGTTCCTTTTGCATTGTACTTTCCTTTTGCATCCCTTTAAAACACATTTTAAAAACCTCTGTTTTACCCGGAAAATGTACATTGATACCTCACACTACTTCCACCTTATCTTGTACACTACACACTACAACCTTAACCCGTGGTGGTTGCAGATGCATCATTAGAGGTCTTACGTACATCTCATTTGTGAGCATGTAATCATTCCACCAGCCTTATTCTCACCCGTGTCAACCATGCACAGTCCATGTCACACCTTTTATCTGAAAACTGATTTGTTTTTGGTCTAGTCCGTGTCATAAAACATTTAATTCATATTCCATGATAATTATTTTCATAACAACGCCAAGGTCAAGATTCCTTGCGAAAGCAAATTGACGAGAGGTTATGCCGAAATTCCGTTAGGCAAGTTGACCAGATCTTGACTTCTAGCATTGACATTGACTTTGCATCGTGTTGTAGACACCCCACCTTGGACCTCTTACCCCCAATTGCGTACGAGATCTCATATTTGCCTCTTATTATTGGTTTTTGTTAATTTATGTCTAATTCTTTTAAGTTCCTGACTGATTCTGTTAGTTTTAAGATTAAACCGAATAATGGAGTTAACCTTTTAGAGTCATTTCTCTCCTTCTCTTCTCATCAAACTATGGGTGAGTCACGCCCTGGCCTAGAATTTGTGTAAGTTACACACCACTTACGGGATTCGCGCGAGTTTCAGTCTCAGTGAGTAATATCCCTCCAAATATCTCTCTTTCTGAGTTGTAACTCCCAATTCCCTTTACTCCTAGCTTTATTTGGGGGAAGTTGTCCTTGTTGACATTCTTCACCCCTCTTCACCTATAAAAGGAGCCTCATACCTCCTTTAAATGGGTAACAACTCTTTGACTAAAAGTAACAAGCATTTGTCTAAAGATTCCATCTCTCAAACTCTCTCTCTCTCTCACACACTCACTTTTGCAAGCAAGCTTTGGAGATGAAAAGTCATAATCGTAAGGCATTCCCGGATAACTTCCTAATTAAAAAGGTATTAATTTTCATCTCTTCTATTCTTGTTTACTTGCTTTTTTACCCACATGTATGCAATCCTCATCAAAAGGGAGACCTCTTAAAGGTCACTTTACTTATTGAAGTGTACCATAAAAAGTCTCCCTTACATTCCAATTACCCCTAAACCCCCTTATGTGTTAATTATGAGAACAAGCATGATTTAGAGAACACTTAAAAGTAGAACACCTAACGTAGCAAAACCGACCTTAAGGACGGGTGGGGCGGGTGTCTAACACATTTTCCGTGACATAACCTAACCCCCAAACCCTTCTTAATCTTTGGTTTTGTATGATTAAAATGAGTGAGAAATATGGTTTCTTATGTTCCCTGTAGATATCTCGAAAAAACGACTAGTGAAATTCCCTAGGATTTCTAACCAATTTTAGTTATATGGAGTCGAGACCTATGTTTTTAAAGGAAAATAAGAAAAACCTATTGTCTACTTGATTTTATTAGAATGCAACCAAAGATTCAAGAAGGGGTTCGGGGTAAGGTTATGTTACGGAAGGTGTTAGGCACCCACTCCGCCTGGTAATAAGGCCGATCTTGCTAATTTAAGTGTTTCAAGTCTAAATGTCCTCTAAATTATGCTTGTTCAAAATGATTATAAAAGAAGGGGTTATAAGGGGTAGTTGGAATGTTAGGGATATAATCGTGACTAACTTCAGTGAATAAAGTAGTATTTGATTATTTCCCTTTTAATGGGGATCACACCCATGAAATAATTTAAATAAAAGAGAAAATAAGAATAATAAGAAAAATACCTAGTTATATAGACCTTCGATAATGCCTTATAACTAATGCTTTGCTTTTGTGAAATCTTAAGAGTGCAAAGAAGTTTTTAAGAGAGTGTTTTTGGTCTAATATGGCTATAATACGGGTCCTAGTTGAGGAGGGATCTTGAGGTCCTTTTTAAGATGAAGAAAGTGGGGTTTTATAATTGAAGAGGGAGGGTTTGATCAACACAGATAGGCTTCCCCCGGATCAAGCCAAGGGTCAATGCAAATGGGGGTTAGAAATCAGAAATGGAGGGAAATTTAGAGAAAAATTAGGTACTGAAGGTCAAACTCACACGAGTATGGCCTATGTACTCAAACTTGTGCCAGTTGGACTCCAAAGGCCAAACTCGCAGAAGTTTGACTTTATGTAATTTACAGTAATGACTCAAATGTTATTTCGTTATTCAGTTTTGTCCAAAACTATCAGCATTAGTTAGGAATTAGTTAGTAACTTAAATAAAGATAACTAAGATCAACAAAAACAAGGAATTAAAAGATTATGTATGGTATCGGAGTGTGAGCGGTTCAAGGAAAGTTTTCTATAAAGACCCTCGACAACATGGATAGGGAAGCAAAATGCACGACAATAGAACAGACATATGACTTGGACATAAATAGAGAAAGACTAAGAGAAGAGGAAAGTAAAAAGACAAAAAGGAAAAGAGGATAGAGAATGCCCCCTGTGTAGGCGATGATAAGAGTAGAGATGACACCCCCCTGTATAGGCAATTTTGCTGGTGCGGTTGTTTTGTAAGAGGGACACCAACTCGATTTATGGGAAAAGTTGTTAAATTTGCGGGGAGAACTTTTGACCTTTTAGGAGGTACACTTTGCAGTATCCCCTAGCATTAACTCTTTTGAGAGATGACTCAAGGAAGAGAGAATGAGTCATTTATAGAGAAGAGAAAGAAAGCCCCTACTTCATTACAAGAAGTTGAGAGTATAGCTGAATGATAGGAAGCCCCTAGACTCGATAAGGAACACGAATGACTCCAACTCTAAGAGAGTTGTTCTATCTATAGTTATGTTAATGTTCATTTAGATTACTTTGCAAATGATTCATACAAAGATGTCTTGACAACATCCGAGAAGAAGTCTAATCACCATAACAATCAAGGGATAAACACTTCTTTCTTCTTGCATGAGACCGGACCCGAAGGTTGCCTCTGTTCTTCCCAAGATGAGAAGCTTAGGTCGCCGTAGTTCTTGTTGATGCTTCATTTCTTGATTTACTTACGAAGTTTGTGATGAAGAAATTTGAACTTTCCTTTGTCCTTCTTTTCATGGCGAGCTTTTTTGAAATATACATTTTAGTCTTATGTGATGAAATCACCTCCGGTGACTCGTCTTGTCAAAAGAAGTCAACGAACCAAGTTTCCTATCTTGCTCAACCTCTAGAATGCGCCCACCCATTTTTCAATGTGGGAATTGTTTAGGGGGTAGCTTTCACTCTTCTTAATAATCCCAAAGGTAGCCTTTTTTCACAAATGGTCTTTTCAAATTCGAGCCAAATTATTATCATGTACGTCATTTTATCCCACTGGACTGGCTTCATACAATGGGTGGAGCAGCTGTTTCCCTTTGATTTACAGCACCCACTAAGGGATATCCATTAGAATGAAAGTAAGTCAACATCTTGTTAACATATCCTATAATTGTGTGCTAAGTTGGTAATAATGATCAAGAAAATATAAATGAAAGTGAAAGGTGAAGCAATCATACTTTACATGTTTCAATATAATCATATCCCCATATTTATAATAACACTTAAAATTTAAAATTAAAGCACTCTCAAATCATAATACACTTTATTCAACATCCTAAAATATGAGAATAACAAATTTTTTAAATTTTTATATTTTTTGGAGGGTGACACTATATACACTCACCTATAAAATCACAAACTTGGAGAGATGTCTACCCACAAACACAAAATATGCTATGTCCTCATATCAAAGAGAACTATCACACGCCTTGGATTTAAAGGTTGACATGACACAACAAACAAATAAAATAAAGCAAGTAAAACATACCTAGTTGGGTTGCCTCCCAATAAGCGCATTTCTTTAGAGGCGTTAGCCTGAATATGGCCCCAATTTTAGTTGGGGTTTGACGTGGCCACGTTGTCTTTGACCTTTTCTTTTCTTCCCTTGGCCCACCTCATGTTTTCTCAGGTGCAAATGCCCACCGCTTTCCAAGTATAAGTTCCATTTTTTATTAATTTCAGTGGTACCCAAGAATCTTTTAAAGATTTTTGCATAGCCTTTTTCCTATTCTTCTTTGGGGCCTTTTCCCCAAACTCATTTGGTGCTTTACCATCACAAGCTTTAACAACCTCATCCTCAACAAAATTATAAGAGATGTTATCCTGATCAAATATATAAGCAAAGAAGGTATTAGATATATCAAGAAAATAACATTGTTCTACTTGAGCATATGAACCAATGGTTTTAGATTTTAGAGGGAATAATAATTTTTACTGTGAATCCGACTCCTTATGGGAACGGTCTATGGGGTGATACGTGCCGTCACACCAAGAGTGTCCGTCTCCTTTAAAATTACTAGCCATAGCACAAACGTCTGCATTATCCCTAGATTTCTCACCGTCACTTTGCAAACTCTCTAAGGGCCTGTTTGATATCACTTATTCCTACTGATTATGACTTATTACTTTCCGTAAGTCATTTTAGTATCATTTGATTTCAGTTTTTGTAAATAAGTCATAAGTCATGTACAAGTCAATTAAAGCACAAATCCCTTATAAGTCATAAACAGTAGGGAAAGTGCTGAGATCAAAAAAGCGCTTGTGAACAGTAAAGTATTTACAGTAAAATAATTTTAATAATAATAATAATAAAATAAAATAATAATAATAATAATGAATAATAAATTAAAAAAATAAAAAATAAAATAAAAAATAAAATAAAAAAATAAAAATAATAATAAAATAATAATAATAATAATAATAATAATAATAATAATAATAATAATAATAATTATTATTATTATTATTATTATTATTATTATTATTATTATTATTATTATTATTATTATTATTATTATTATTATTATTATTATTATTATTATTATTATTATTATTTTAGTCTTTATAATTTATTCAACACTTTTTCAGCTTATTAATCAAACAGTCATACTTACTTATGATAGCTAATCAACACTTCAAAAAAACTAAATCAAACAGCATCATTCATCAGCTCATCAGTCATAAGTCATCAGTCATAAGTCATAAGTTATCAGTCATAAGTAATAAGTCATCAGCACATATCAATAAGCTAAATCAAACGGGCCCTAATTCTGCACAATCACTTTCCTCCCATAACTTCTCTTGCACACACTCTTTTATTTCATTTACAAACTTGCAAGAATCCTCCTCATCATCCATGATGTTTTTCAACATATCATCTACCGGAATCTCAACTCTCTCATCCGCCACCGACATAGACAATTTTCCATTTCCCACACTTATTATAGTATTGGTAGTGGCCATGAATGGGCGCCCTGGCAAAATAGGCGACTCTCTACATATTCTCTCTCCATTAACAGTCTCTAAAACAACAAAGTCAATGGGGACAATCACAGTCCCCACTTGGACTAGCACATCCTCCACAATGCCCAAAGGTCATCTAATAGAACGATCGGCAAGTTGTAGGGTCATTGTGGTGGGTTTCAACTCAGATAAGCCCAAATTCAATTACATGGAGTATAGCAATAAATTAATGCTAGCAACAAGGTACAACATCGCCAACATAGAGACTTATGTGTGAACAAATATATTTAAATTGTGCAGGAAGTAAACGAGAATGGTTTTTGTTTGTTTGCTTGATTAAACTAATAAAACAAGTATTAAAGAACACAAAAGAAATCAAGATGAACAAGGGATTCATGGATTGAGATTAATAACTATTATCACTTTATGCTTTTTCAAAGGGGATAAAGATGATCAATCTATTAAAGGGTTCGTTCACAAAAGTTAGGGTTGGGTGTTTGATATGTTGATGGCAACCCTAATATCTCTCTTTTGTTTATACTTTCCGCTAGGTTAATAGAAATAGTCAAGAAATCCAATTAAATCTTAAGAATACTAGAGCTTAGATTCTTTCGATTTCCGCTAGATCCTCAATTGAATCTATTAATCTCAATAATGGTCGATGAATAAATTATCTACGCTAGTGCAACAATTTATACCCAAGTAATTCAAGTTGTCAAAAGTATGTTACCATCATACAATTGAACCCAAGAAAGAACATTAAGAATATTGAGATGAACAAGAATTAAAATTGAATAGGAAGAATTAAAACCTTAGCATAAAGAGGACCCAATCCACGAATTAAGAATTTAGCTACGAATAGACATAAAATAGAAAAGAAGAAAATAAAAACACAAAAACATGGATCTTGAATCCTTCTTGATGCAAGTAATATGCCTAAAATATGGAAGATATCCACTTGTAAAAACCTAACTATGTGTTGTATAAATACAAGGGAGAAAGGAAGCTTTTATAATTTGAGTTCTACTCCCTAATCCTCCTTGAATCCGATAAAACTAGATCCTATCCGCCTGGGTTGCGGTCACCCCCGTTGATAGGTGCGGTCACACGTTTCTTCTGAACAAAAGGGCACAATCGCTCGTGTTTTAGCTAGGTCACACGAATATTCTGGACAAATGGGTGCGGTCGCACCATTGGAGGGGTTCGGTCGTACCCTACACCTGTCAGCTTCTGTTCCTTTCTTTTCTGCTCATCTCGCTCCGTCCTGTTCCATGGATCCTTTCTAAGTCTAAATTACTCCTTTTTCTATCCTTTCCCTATACTTACACAAACACTAAAAACATATCAAAACTCCTAAGATTCGAGTATAAAATACGTCCAAAGGTATATCATTTGGATGAGTAGAAAAACATCCATCATGGTCCAACCGCCTATCCTTACTTGAGGGCTCAAAGTTCTCTTGAGGCCGTAGCTTGCTAACCCAAATGTGGTATTCAAAGGCTTCTTACTCTGGTCTTCCCAAATTGTTGAACTTGCGAGGTTGCTTTCATCCCTTTTGGGGTGGGGGGGAAGGAGTCACTTGCCTATTTCTTTGAATGCCCATGCGGGTTTCCATCCCCCATTCTCCACGAGTCTTGGTCTTTAGAGTTGCAACTACATTGTTAATGCTCCTTAAACTTGTAGTGGGAGAACCCCAACGGATGGGAGAGAGGGCGTTAGACGGAGCATCTGGAGTACGTGCTCGATCAATCTCGACAATCCTTTCTAAGTGTTGGAGGCGCTTGTCAATTGCACGCATTTCTTCTTGATGACGGAAATCTTGGGCCTCCAACTTTGTTCCCAAAGAGGCGATATTCATCTTCAAGCCTTTCATGTGTGTCTCCATGATTTATGAGATTTCGATGGAAAAATAATGAGAGAATTTAAAGGATTAAATCCATTGAATGAAGATTGAAATTTTATTTGAAATCACAAGGTTAAAAATGGAGGGATCATCTTTATTTGAAAGGATTTTAGAGACTACTCAATCTCCACAATTTTTCAAATTTCTTTTTTTTTACCTTTTTTTTTAAAGGTAAATTTGACCAGTTGCAAGTAGCCTACGTGACCCTTATCATTTAGGGTACGAGTCTCAGGTCACAGTTGTTCGAGACAAATTAGAAATGTAAGGAAGTATTACAGAAGATAAGATGGCCATATTTGGTCGAAATGGGAGGTGACCTTTCGAGGCCGTGGAAGAGATAGGTGAAACGGACCTTGAATGGTCCAAGATATGAAGAAGTGGACCTCTAGGGGTCCAAGATCGAGGAGCGATCTAAGATTGAGCAGCGGACCTTGAGGGGTCCAAGATTAATGGAACAGACCTCGGTTGGCCAAGATCAGGGAGCGGACCTTGAAGGGTCAAAAATTAATGGAACAGACCTCGGGTGGTCACAGATTAAATGGAACAGACCTCAGGTAGTCCAAGATTAAAAAAGATGACCTTGGGTGGTCCAAGATTAATGAGAAGATCTTGAATGGGTCCCAAGATTGAAGAAATTGACATTTAAGTGTCCAAGATTAATCGAACGGACCTCGGGTGGTCCAAGATTGAAGAAATTGACCTTGAAGGTTCTAAGATTAATGGAATGGATTTTGGGTGGTCCAATATTGAAAAATAGGACCTTGAAGGGTCCAAGATTATGGAATGGACCTTAGGTGGTCCAAGATTGAAGAAATGGACCTTGAAGGGTCCAAGATTATGGGAACAAACCTTGGGTGCTCCAAGATTGCAGGACGGGCCTTGATGTCCAAGATTGGATGACTATGACAAGTCAAAGAGACTTTCTCAAAATCAAAATAAAGGAAGGATCAAGACGTGAAGAAAGGGAGCCCCGGTGGAGCAGAAATTGGGAAAGAGAGGCTCATGGAACAAGCTTAGTTATTGGTGCAATTTTGAAAGTATTAGCATTTTCTCATATCTTAAATTGGTTGGAAAAGTTTTCCCTTTTTCCACAACTATCTAAATTCCTAGACTAGTGCATCCCATCACTAATTCTATAGACCCCTTGTATTCCACCTATATTTTGACTCCTCCGAGATGGACTGTCTCGCGAGCAGGTGTTTTATAGGCAGGTGGGATCCACCTTTCAATGGACCCTAGCGACTAGAAGTCTACCATAATATAATCATCGCTTTGATAATGTTAACTTTTATAGGGACGATTAGTCATTAGAGATGGCCAAGATTCGTAAAAGTCACTTGCCTCACTTTTATTTTCTTTGATGATTTTTCTTTTTGATTTTTTAGCACGTTCCCTAGGGATGGGAACCTATTTTTTGTGCTTTTATTTTAATTTCTTGGGGAATAATGACCATTCTAACGACTAACCAACGGAAGTCAAAATGATCAAAATGATATTCATTTTATGGATGAAAATTTGGTCAACTAATCATTCAAAAGTGAAGTGTTCCTAACTTGGACTCTAGTGTCGGCTAACACGGGTGACAGCTATGCTGCGGCCCTTTTGGGGCATGTGGGATAAACAAATTCTCAAGGATCCGAAGATGGCTCACCAATGATCCCGGCACATTGGAATCTCCCGGGTTGAATTTTGGGTTTTGGACTTTTCGTGAGTGGACTCGTGCCCGAACAAGTGCTCGTGAGGCTGAAAAAAACTAGTTCTAATTCTCAGTAAAATAGAGATTTTCAAAACCGTTTTAAACCATGAAATGAAACATGCTCTTTTTTTTTAATGCGGTGAACACGTAGCATGGCAACACATTTTTAATTTTAAAGAGAAAGAGAACAGCCATCCCAGTGTAGTCTGAATTTCCAAATTGAGTGCCTTGCAACAAGAATCCGTAATTTTTGTCCATTCATGTTCATCATTTTGATTTTGGGACTGTCCAGAAGCTTCCTGTAGCATGGTTTGAGGGTCTTGCCACCGGATTAACTCTTGAAGTTTGAGAGAAACAGAGCACCAACTATTTTTTTGACTTTTCGAGCTCACGAACAATGTCCAAACCAAAATCAAGTGTAGACATCAATCAAGAAAATTACAAGGAATAGGTAATGGCATAGGTGTAAGTACCCCAATCCGGACCGCTCTCCATTCGAGCATACGGGAAACACCGAGGATTCACTCATTCGTAATCCCGAAGACTCGTAAATGTCCAAAAGGTCCAAACTGACCAAGAAAACCATGGGAGGACCTTTCAGGCATAAAAGGGAATTCAAGAACGCTGCAGAAATGACAAAAAAGTTAAAAATCTGTCAAATCACAGCCATGTCCGTACGGACACATGTGTAAAAGCATGGTATGTCCGTACGGACATCCTTGTTAACACGCCAAAAATTCCCCAAATCTAGGAAATGACAGGAAAGGACTGATTAATGGGATGTCCGTATGGACACATGTGTAATTATGGTATGTCCGTACGGACACATTTGCACAATTTCAGTCCCTATAAATACCAGCCTCCCCCATCTCATTTCTCACAACAACAAGCCTTCCCAGCCTTCCCCCTTCATTCCAGAAGCAGTTTCCAGCCAATTCGAGGCATTTTGAGGCATCCCGAGCCATCCCGGTCTATCCCGGTCTGTCCCGATCGAACTACTGACGTCCCATAAACCCTATTCATTCCCAACCAACCTACACCCACTCACCATACTCCAAAAACCCAACAAACGGCTCAAAAGGTCAAAATCCGTGAGTCTAGCGATTGTGAGCGAGAGCTAACTAGGGGAGGTTCTGCCCGAGTGAGTGCATAATTTATCTCCTCTTTAGACCCCCCGAGTGTGATACGAGAGTTAATTAGGGGAGATTTTGCCATAAGTGAGGGCAAAACTTCTTTCCTTTTTGAACACCCTCAACCAAACATATTCCTCCTACAAACCCTAGGAAGATAGAACGTAACCAACATTGGTGAGATCTCCTTCCACACTTTAAATAATGTTTTAAATTTCAAGTCTTTAAATTCATTATTGCTTTAAATATATTGTTTACAATGTAGTCTTTATTTACTATATACGTAGACCCAAACCGTCTAAACGATCCCACAAGACCTTCCATTGCACTATGGAGGTCTGACGGTGATAGCAGTTTGTTAATATTCCATGCACTGTCTTTCCATTATTTACTTTCAAATACATTTTATTTAAAAGCGCACACACACACACACACACAAAACTTTCAAAGAAAAGGGTACAAAAAGACTCATGGAAATGAGACGACTCGGGTGAGCAAAAAAATCTCTTTCCGAGGCGTAACCTGACCACTGAACTCAAAAATCTCATCACACAACAAAAAAGCCTTTTCTCAATATTTTGGGCATAATCAAAACGGCGTGGCGACTCTACATTTTCCAAAAATGAAATTTCGTCCGCTCACGGATCGGGTAATTTCAATAGGAACACATACTTAAACACACAAAAAGAAAAGAACCTTGCAAAGAACAATGGTTAAAAAAAAATTAAACTCACAACACTTGTGAAACTTAAAGAGATTGTTTACAAATGTGTGTCCCTAGAGGAGTCGCCACTTTGAATACTCCTGATCTGATACCGTCAACGCATGGGATGTTTTGATTAAGATTGTTTGTATATGGATGGGAAATACCCATAGTGGACAACTCTTTGCCGTGAAACAGTGTCACTACTCCATTTTATTTAAGGCTCAAACTTTGAAAAAAGCAATGTAAAATGTAGGTTCTAGAGTCAAGTTATGAAGGGGGAAGATGACCAAGAAATAACCCCCCTCGCCCAATCGAAGTTGGTCTTCCACAATAAAAAGAAATGAGAAAATATTCTTTTGTGTGTGTGTTTAAGAGTGTGTTTTGAAAGCCATTTATTTGAAAGATTTTGCATGAATAGAAGAGCGGGGAGTGGGATCATGAATTTGGATAAAAATGGGAGAAAGAAGTGAATTCTATCTTCTGGAAGCTGGTTGTCATCCACGTACGGATGGAAATATGATTGTCGCCCGACGGGTCATCAATGTGTGACAGAGTATTCACAAAACTGCTTTAAAAACCAAATGCAAAAGAAAACACCAAAGAAACTTGATTTCTAGCAGAGTGTTTACTTCCCAGTGGCCTTGAATAGTTGTTCGTTTGCTCATCCTAGCCTTGGATCATGTTTATTGAGACGGACCAAAAGTATGTTTCCAAGGGTCATATGAGAGTCATTGAAACCCAATATTTCCACAAGCCATTGGAGCAAGTAAACATTTATGAAGAAAATCAAGATAAAATATAGAAAGAGAAGTGCATAAAGTAAATAGCATGGGTTTCTCCAAAAGAAGCAACCTTTAATGACAAGAAATTATCATTTTCATGCTCATGCACTAATCTCCCTCGCTTTGATCATGGATCATCACGAGAGGTTAGGTTTAGTGAAACTCTTGTACATTTAGCCAAATCCCACTGATAAATTTTGAATCGTTACATGTATTAAAAAGTTTAATGCATGTGGATCACATAGCAAACAAACAAGATTATCATCAAGAATGCAACTTTATAGTTTATAACAGTAGGAAATAGGTAGAGAGGGGTTAGAAATAAAACAATCTTTGAGTCGAAGGTTGGTTTAGAGGAGGACTATCCTTTCCTTTAACCAACTTTAGGGATTTTGGGGTGTTTGATGATCTAGGATGATCAAGGAGTTAAGAGGGTATTTTGGCTTGAATTTAGAGCCTAAAAATGGGTATAGTGTGTGGGGATCTTAGTATGGAAGCTTTGTTGTCAAGAAGGGGATCATTAAAATGAGGCACAATGTCTTAAATTAATAGTTGTTGGCAGGCTGCATGGAGTTGCCGCTTGATCGTGCCTTCTGAGGTGGCTGCCGCCGGCAGCAGTAAGTACCCAAATCTGGCTCATGCCTTTCGGTTAAGTTTCCCGGCAATTCCCCGGACTTTCCTAAAGTTCACGGGCAATTTGGGAACTTTCCCAAACCATCCGAGGGGCAAAGGACTTGTTAGGAATTAAAATTCCACATAGTCCCTCGTTGGAAAAGAGCTTCTAGAATGCCACCTTGCATGATTCTAGAAACAGGCTGAGTCACTAATGGATAAGACCGCACGACTTCATTACCCAAGGGTTACAGCCGCACGGCTTCATTAGCCAACACAAAACTGCCTATAAATAGAGGCCTCCTCTATTCATTTTGATATACAATTTTTGGCACTGTTACTTTGCCAAAATAGAACCACGAAATTCCAGAGAGCTGAAACCTCCCAAAATCACCTCCCTCCTCTCCAAAATCCTTCCAAAGTTGCTCCTTCCTTAGGAAACCTTCAAGGGAGATAGAGTAACACCATCATTGGTAACCTCTCCTCCTCTTCTCTTTAAAATATACTCCCTCTGTCCCAGCCCAATTGAGACTTATTTCCTTTTTGGTCCGTCCCAGCTCAATTGAGACTGCCCAAAATGAAAGGGAATCTTTACTATTTTCCCCACCCATTCTCTCTCCTATTTTACTTTTACACTCACAACACCAATCAAATCACTATTCCTTCCACTCATTCTCTCTCCTATTTAATTTTTTATACTCACAACATTTTCTTCCACTTTTTCTCTCTCTTAATTTTCCTTAATCTGTGTGGCCAAAAATTTGGTATCAATTGGGCTGGGACGGAGGGAGTACTTGTTATTCTTGTTATATTGCTCCTTGCCATTTATTTTGCTATTTATTAGCTTTATATTTGATTTATTGCTATAAAAATCAAGTCTTTATCCATGTAGATCATAATACCCCCATTCCCCTATCACATGGGATTCATGGAGGATCCATCCCAAGGATGAACAATAAGACCATAAATGGCTTGTTCTAGGGTGGATCTCTCACATGATGATGTGAAAATGTCATCTTTGCTATATTAAAAATGTCATCTTTTCATTAAAAGTGTCATCTTTATTCATAAATGTCACCCCCTTCCCATAGACCTTGCTTCCAAGGATTGTCCACCTAAATGGTTCTTAAAGGACATAGGAAAGCCATAAAGGTCCTCCCTTTTCATTCCTAGTCCTAGCTTGCATAGTGTTCATTACATATGTTAGCATAAAAATGTCATCTTTACTTTAAAAATGCATTCCCCATGCCCCTCATAGTTGGATCACTCTCTAAGGATTGCCTAGTGACCTTCTTAAGGCACAAAAAGGCATAGGATGATTATAAATATCCAATCTTTATACCCCATCCTTATGTCCCTTTGGTACTTGAAGCATCTCTTGGGGTGTAATGGTGTAAAGGTCATATCTTTACATCATTTCCTCCACATAAAGATGCCATAGCCGGATATCCCTTTAGAAAAGGATGAACTTGAGCTCCTACATCTTCGATCATCACTTGAGACGAGCACAAATGTCCCTATCAAGCTCAAATCGCCTCAAGATGTAGGATTGATGGGCAAAGGTCCTTCCTTTCTAAAGAGTCTCATTCTTGGACTATAAAAGAGGTGTCCCTATTCCGATCACATGTGAACCAAGGTCTCATAATGATGATCGTAAGTCCAAGATGAGTACGGGATCAAAGTCCCGAACATATCAAAATCCAAGGAATCCCGAGCGATAACCAACCCATGGTTTGTACGTCCGAAAGATAACTTGGCACATCCCCCCCCCCTTTTATCAAAACATATCCCACACACGAAAGCACAAAAAGGCAAGCACGAAAGTCGGATCTTGGAAGACTTGCTTCGGCAAGGCTCCTTGGGTGAACGCCAAACGTTCTTCCCAAGGGGTAACATAACCTCCAGACCCAAATCATTTTTTTCAAAGTTTTGAGGAAATCAAAATGGCGTGGCGACTCCGTTTTTCAATTTAAACCGGATGTCTTCAAACCGATGTGAGGCGGTGACCCCTTACACGAGAAAGCGGTCCAAACATAAAAAAAAAAGAGAGCCGCGATCTTGGGCACAACATTCACAGTTTGGCGACTCCGCTGGGGACTAAACCAAAAAAAAAAGCTTTTATTTTTAATAAAAATGATACTTGGTATATAGGTGGAAACCATTAAACTTCCCGTTATCGCCTCCTAACACGAGTCTGGGATAAAATATGGTCTAACAATGCCACGTACAGGTATCTTTTCGAAAAAAAAGAGAAAAAGCTTTTTTTTTGAGTGGGTTAGCCTTCCGCCGCGGATCCGATTCTTATGCTTGCCTTCTTTTCCTTGCCTTTTGCATGCATTGTTGGTTCTTGGGATTGTGCACATTATACTGAACAGGAAGCTTTCTGGAGCTGAAAAGGTGCAAAAACATTTGGGGAACAACGTGCAAATGAAAAAAAAATGGAACCTGGAAAATTGATTGATGCAGCCGTACGGCTTGATTCTCCTTGGATCCTAGCCGGGCGGCTTCATTGGCAATTCCACCAGGACACTTTTGAGGCTAATCTGGTAGCCTTGGCAGCTTGGGGCTATTCAGCCCAAGATCGACTGAGCTCCGTAAAATTTACGTGCTTACTTGCTGCATTTTCCCAGTCCCGAAAATCATTCCTTTTAAAACACATTTCTGAAAATTTCTGTTTTAACTCAAAAAGGAACATTTTTAGAAGGCTGCACACAACGCGCACCTTATATAACCTGTACACTTTGCACGCACGTCCCTTTAACCCGGGGTGGTTGTTCAGCTGCAGTCACGGACAGCATTACGATGCTTCCGGGCGCGCACGAAATCATCCAAACTCCCCATGGCAGCCAGTGTCGACCAATGCACAGTCCGTGTCACACATTTTAAAACCGTGACTTTTGGTTGGTTTTTGGTCTAGACCGTGTCATACAGCCTAATTGGATACCCCCATAAAGGTCAAACCTTAGCCCATGACGGAAGTCAGGATTCTTCGCGCAAGCGAAACTCTGCCGAAATTCCGCCAAGGAAAAATTGGCAGAATCTTGACACCGGCATTGACTTTGACTTTAACCCGCACGGGATACGTAAGAGTCAAGCCCGAGTCCTTGCCAAAAATCAAAAGATCTTTCGCGCAAGCGGAGCTCTGCCGAAATTCCGTCAAGGAAAAATTGGCAAGATCTTGACCCGGCATTGACTTGGACTTTGACTCGCACAAAGTATGCAACAAAGTTCAATGTGACACTGTGTCATCCAGCTTTTACCGTCCGACCCATGCCTATTATCTTCTTGGACAATGCCTAAAGTCAAAACGTCAATTGCGCAAGCGAAACTCTACCGAAATTCCGTTAAGGCTGAAAGACGAGACTTTCCCAACATTGCCTTGACTATAATCTGCTTCGCGCGTGCGTTAAAAGTTCTTATGAATCACTAGACCCATTAGGAGCGTTCTTCTCTCTTGGTCGGTGGGATCCGCGTGCCCTATAGGACCCTCGCCCGGGGCTGTCCACCCTGGGAAGTCGAAATACAGGTGGAATACGAGGGGCTTATAGACTTAGTGACGGAACCCACTGATCCAGGATCTAGAGTAGTTGCGAAAAAGAAGGGAAACCCCTTTTCCAACCAAATAGAAATTAATAAAAGACACCGTTTTAAGTAAACTGAAAGATTCTTAATTTGCATATTGCTTGAGCCTTCAGCCTAAACACCTACCCTAGAGTCTAAACCTTGCCTATCCCTTTCCCGCAGCGAGAAAGAAGTGGGTGAGAATACCGGGTCAGCGGCTTGTCAGTGCAGAATTCTCAGATAGCTCGCCAGAATCCTCAGTTTTGTCAGCCCAGAGAGTCAGAATGGCAGATTTGACAGAAAACAGCAGTGGTTTGGGTAACCAGATGACTAGGGAAGAAGAGCTAGCCTTAGCCTTGGAAAGTAGTCGTAAAGTCCATGAGGAACAGCAAGACATGCTTATCGATGCACTCCATCGTCATGAGGTTCAGATAGTGGTTGAGTCCAACGGTTCCCTGGTTATGGTAGAAGATGAGACTCCAGAAGCAGCAATCTCAGCTCCTCCAGCCTATAACCAATGCCCTCCTCCATCCACATATGATCCCTTACCAAGGACTACCCCTTTTCAGTCCTTTCCAACATCCCAGGCCATCAGGGTTCCAATGCCCTCACCTCCTCAGATAAGACCCAGCTTTGTCCCCTACCAACAGAGGGTAAATGCCACGGCTATCCCAGTTACTCAGTCTCTGCATTATCCCATGGGACTCACTCCGTCTCCTCAGCATGAACCAAATTTCCTTATCCTAAAACTTCAGTATCAACCTGACCTTTCCAACTTCGTCAATGCTTGTGAATTTTCCTATTTCCCAGACAGTGACAGCGAAGAGTCAGTCGTAAATGAGAATAGGAATGGATGGATTTACAGTGATGATGACAGTTCAGTAGAAGGAATGAACATGGAGCCAATGGAAATGAAACCCGGTGGACCAGATAGGGTAGAAAATCACAGACCCGGAAGGGGGGACTGTATCACTTCAAAGTGTATCTGTCACCTTTACAAGGGCTCGAAAGAGAAAATGGATGTGATCTCAGATGAGGTAGGGTATGAATTCCACATCCTAGAATTCAACACTCCTTACAAAGACTTGGTTGGTGAATGGAGAAACTTGATCGAAGCTTTAGCTGAAAAAGGGAAGTGGGCTCCACCCGCCGATCTAGAACACGTAAGCGTCATTGAGGCTGAATCCCCATCGGGAAGAGTAGACTCCATTGCAGTGTTAAGGGTCACCCCTGAGACTTTGTCCGAAGAAGAATGCATGGAAGCTCTAGAAAGAGTCTTCAAGTTTGAAGCGACCCCGGTCCCCTTCCTATCTTACGATGACAGTGATGTCTTCTTAGTAATCCCTAAGTCAGGGGAAGAGTCCAGAATACCCCTTATATGGTGCCAGGTATCCCAACCTGCTTTTGCCCTCATTGGTCATCAGAGTCAAGATGAAAGTTCCCACAGAAGTTACTTTAGTGAGACTGAGGAAGACACAGTCTAAATGCCGGAAGGAACGGTGGAAGAGTGGCTAGCCCAGAAGCCAAAAAGCCAAGAAAACCCTCCCGCGAGTAAAGAACCGGAACCTTCCATGAGATTTGATCCCGCAGAAGTCCTTATTGATAATGGAATTTCCCACTTCAGGAAGTGTTTGGCCAATGTCAAAGATGCCGTCAGAAGGTTGACCCCGAGAGAAAGAAGGGATATGTTTGACAGTGATGAGGAATGTAACCCTGCTTTGTTGAAGAAGTTGCTATGTCAAGAGGAAAAAGCCATTAGCAAACCTCCAAACCCTGGGAACGATAATTCCTGTTGCATGTTGACCCTGAAAAGCTTGAATGAAACTGTTAAGGCCTTGAGTGAGGAAGATGAAGCTGAAATCAGCCAGTTGCTAAGCCAATGGGGAAGTCAGAATTAAGAAAAAACTAGGAAACCAGTGACCTGGGACCAGATTCGGGAAGCTGCCTATGCCTCTGGTAGTGCTGTTAATCAAATTAACCAGCAGAGTTGGCCATACGCCAGCAAAAGCCCGCCTCTAACCTTGAAAGAGCTAAAGGAATCCTCCGGTAGGACTGATGACTTGGAAAAGTCTAATGTCTATGTGATGACTCGGTCTGGACAGATGAGTATGGAACAGCCTAAGGGTGACAAAAGAAATGCCGTCTCCGAGCCGAAGACAGACAAAAGACCTTACAAGCCAGAAGCAGAAAATCCAGAATCCGAAAAAGAGGACCCGGTGTTAACTCAGTTGAAGTGTACTCAAGCCAATATCTCCCTGTGGTCCCTGTTAACCTCCTCATACCCTCACAAACTAAATATAGAAGAAAGTTTGGCCAAGACCATGGTGCCCATAGATGTCACCCCAGATGAGGTCGTCCAGATGATTGGAAATATCCACTATGGAAATATCATCACCTTCACTGACATGGATTTGCCAAAATATGGGGCCAGTCATAACGAACCTCTTTACATCACAGTCCAGTTGGAAGAACACCAATTACCAAGGGTATTAGTTGACGGAGGGTCTGCAATGAATGTCCTGTCAGCAAAAATGATGGATTTGTTGGATTTGAAGCCCGCAAATTTGAAACCTTCCAGTCAAACCATTGAGGCCTATGATTCCACTGCTCGGTCAATTTTGGGGATTGCTACTCTTAAATTGTGGTTTCGGAAAAAGGCCATGAACGTGGACTTCCAAGTGATTGACATTCCCATTTCATTTACCGCTTTGCTGGGACGACCTTGGATTCACCAGATAATCGGGGTAGCGTCTACTTTGCACCAATGCGTCAAATTCCAGTCAAGTGATGTGACTATTACTACTATTTATGGAGACAGTGTCACCGTGGAAGGAACCAGCACAGGAGGTATCCCGATACTGGAGATCAAGCATGATGATGAAGGGTTTGCCTTGACTGGATTCTCTGTAGCCTCCTCCAAAGCACAAGTGTGTTGCACCGACCTCACTGCTACCTCTGATAAAATACCTCCTGCCATGCGAATGATGAGAAAGATAGGTTATCTTCCGGGGCTTAAACAGGGAAAAAGACTTCAGGGTCGCAATGCTGTCATTGATGTAAAGGAACAGACCACCCGACACGGCTTGGGATACAAACCGAATTCTCAGGATGACAGAAAGGCTAAAAGGATAGTTTAGGAAAAATGAAGTGAAGGGATCCGTCTCCATCCTTACAGCTTGTCTCTGACCCAGTACTTCATAAGTGGTGGGACTCAATATGACGAAAGTGATAACCAGATCTCCTTGAGAAAAACTCTTCTTGAAAACCTTGAGAAAGTTTGGGGAAAACCAGCAAATCCTGTTCGGAGGATGTCCCTTGACTTACCGGACATTCTTGGGGCTACTACTACTGTTCAGAATAAGTATGCCTTCAAAGGAAACCCAGACTGTTTCAAAGAGTCAGCACCCTTCCCATCGGGGGTAATGGATTTCTCCGCCTTCGAGTTAGCTCTTCCAAAGATCAGCCAGATAGAAGCTGCCAGTAGTGAAGACAGTGAATCAGGTTTGCAGAAGCTGTTTAATGAAGAAGTGCAGATTCCTGACTTGATCAACTTCAGCTCAGATGATGAGATAGCTTCCGTAATTGGAGACGGTGGTGTAGCGTTGTGAGGAAAAAGAATTTTATCTTTTTGTTTTGAGTCGCCACCTATATTATTCGATTGGAGAAAATAGGAAAACCATTTTGAAAGAGATTTGGGTTTGGGGCTTAGGTTATGAAATGGGTAGGTCAATGAGCATCCATTTCACCCAATCCGGAGATCGGTCTTGCTAAAGAAAAGAGAGGTTTTCAAAAGAAAAGAAAAACGATTTTAAATATTATAAACAAAGGTCCATTTAACGGGGTTAAACGGAATGTAGGATCGATTGCTTCGAGACCGTCTCCATGATTTGGAGAGGCTCTAGGCCGATCCTAGATTCTAGGGACTTATACCACTCTAACAATCAATTAGAAAGGGATTTAGGGGTTACCTTACGTGAGGTGATTTGGGCAGAGTTTCGACTCAAGTTTATAATCGACTCTTGACACGGACAGAGCTTCGCCTCGGTCCTTGACTCGGAGCTTGATGTTTGTTTATCAACAAGGTTGACAAACAAACTATGAGGTGAATTTTTAGGGTGATTTTGTAGGATTCTTTCAGGGAAAGAAGCCAACAAAATCTATGTGTGTTGTGAAAATTTGCCGTCCTTTGATCCTTGGAAGTCACCAAGTATTTATAGGGAATGGATAGGAAGAAGTGGAGAGGTAAAACCCTATCAGATGGTTCTAGACTCCAAATCCTATTGGTTGGCCGGAGGGATAAAGTTTTATCCTGGAAAGAGGTTGAAATCGACGAGGAAACTGTCGTCTGCAATCTGCAGAGGGGGGATATCTCGCGCGAGACACGCCATCTCGCGGCAAGATATTGCTCCTATGGACAATTTTGTCCTTTCCTCGTTATCTCGTATGCAGTTTAGTCCCAAACTAACGGTGGTTAGTCAAAACTTAACGAAACATGACGAAATGGTGGATTTCTACTTCTTGACTCAAAGCGAGACTTAGAGTGGTATAAGTATGATCCGATGTGTTCAGAATGGGGTGTCTACAGAGCCCCTCGGCGATAAGTCTTATGAAAGAAGTCATGTCGACGATAGAAAAGACATCATTCTGAACATCGGGATGGTCGGGCCGCACGGCTTCCTACGTATCTCTATCGGAGAATCAGACCATGACGTAGTTCGACTCCAAAACACGAAAAGGCTGCTTTAGGTATTTTGAAAATCATTTGAAAATCGCGGAGATTTTGTTTTTGAAAAGGTAAATTCATACTGAGGAATCAAATCAAGACCCAATTCGTAATATACCTCGCCCGTCTCGAAGATTCGCCCGTCTCGGGCTCCGAACCTCGCGGGAATTATATTAGAAAACAAAGGCTTACCTGTCCGGTCCTCTGAGTCCTGTCGGTTTTGTGACGATTCGCCTTTCTGGGTTCCGAATCGGGCTTTTTTTTGTTGTTGTTGGGGATGACGATTCACCTGTTTGGGCGTTGAATCGGGCATTTGGTTCGACGATCCACCTGTCTGGGCGTTGGACCGAGCTTTTCTGATGACGATCCACCTGTCTGGGCGTTGGACCGGGCTTTTCTGATGACGATCCACCTGTTTGGGCGTTGGACCGGGCTTTTCTGATGACGATCCACCTGTCTGGGCGCTGACCGGGCTTTTCCGATGACGATCCACCCGTTTGGGCGTTGACCGGGCTTTTTCTTTGATGATTCGCCTTTCTAGGCTCAATCATGTGGATTGAGTTGATCTTTTGACCACTCGGTTCTGCGACCGTGCCGCACGGCGATCGTGCGCATGTCACGTTTGGCTCGTTCCGTGACTTGCGGTGCCGATTTTTCCACGTTTCCTTGCTAGTTTATCATTTCCAAGGGTAAATGTGTCAAAATTTTGAATTTTGACGTTGCGTAGACGCTTATTGTCGAGGACAATTTGGTCACTTTCCAGAAGGTATATCTCGCGGCGAGATATGATATACCGCGCGAGACTTGTACTGTCGGGGCATATAAACAGCAGCTCTTGCTTATTTTGAAAACATCCTTTTCAAAATTTCCCTCCCTAGCTCGAGCCAAGGTCGCTTTCTCTGTGATTTTTCGTGAATTCGCTTGGTGTTTCTTCCTCCCAATCACTTTCCAATCCTTCCTCCCTCCATAATCCATGGCTCAAGAACAAAGGAATCCGATTTTGGGGAGCTATTTGCTAGGGAAAGATTATCCTCGCGATGATCTCACCTTTGATAGGCACGCGCACATCTCTACCGCTGTTCGGGAGGGCTTGGTAAGAATTTCTTCCTCACCTCTTGATTCTTGCATTGCATTGAGTTTGAATTCCCTTTCCCTTGAATTCAAAATTTCATCAATGGCTTTTGTTCTTGTTCATGCCTAGAACTAGGTTCCTTTTGCATGCGTCGATTTTGTGTGTTTCTTTGGATGATTGTTGTTGCATTGCGTGTGTATGAGCCTCCTACATATCATGGATTGTAGGAGAGGTTGATTCGGATCACGAATGACATTCTTGGGCAAGCTTTTCTTGTACGCACGCCAAGTGTTTGATGAAATGTCCCAATGAAAATTTTCTTCTATTTCATTGATTTCTTGACATGGAATGATTTCTAATATTGCCCTCTCTGTTTTTCCTCTATTTTGCAACATGTATAAGTCAACGAAGAATTGCCGAGGAAGCCCGAAAATGGCTAAGGAGGTGTGGGACAAGATCAAGGATCTTGATGGCGTTCGGGATAGGGTGGCCTAAAGGGTCTTTTGACTTTTGTTGACAATCTCCGGGGAATAAGGCGAACTCCCCAAGTTCTCCAGGCTATTCGGGAGAGTGGTGGGACACTACCCACACTGTTCATTTGCGCTTCGGGGAAGCGACTATGACCCCGACTGATTTTCTTGCCATCACGGGATTGGAGTTTATTGGTGATCCCCTGCCGAAGACTTTGGGATATAGGCCTGAGGGTCCACTGCGGAGGCAGCTTGATCGGCTTCGTCCCTAACAAGGTTAAGGGATTTGCTTGAGCCGACACCCCTCCTGAGCCGGATTGAGGCCTACTCGGAGAAGCCAAATGTGAATACTGATCGGTTGGTGAGGGGTGCCCTCTGGTATATTCTTTCTGAGACTATCTTTGCGAACCACTCTTCTACGGCTCGTCTTTCTTTGTTAAGTTTGTTGTGTGATCTGGATGAGGTGAGCGGATATGATTGGGGCTCAGCGCGGCTGGCCTACTGCTACCACGCCATGGATGAGGCGTGTAGGAATACCAAGGATTCTCTGTCGGGGTATTCTTATGCCTGGGAGGTATGCCCTTTGATTCTGTTTCTGCTCTTCGTCTGTATGCTCTGTCTGTGTTTCATACTGAGTTTGATCTGTTTTCTTTGTGCAGATATGGGGCTATGCTGTTCTCGGGCTGTATAGATTTGAGTTGGAGAGCCGGGCGCCTTTGTTCCCGGATATCAGGAGGTGGAGCCACCCAAATCGGACTGTTGATGAGGAGGAGAACCAGGATTGGACCCTGACGGTGGCGGAGGCGCGGGCTATGTTGGATACCTTCGAGTATGAGAGGCTGGGCCTTTATCCCTGGACCCTGTTGGAGCGGGAGGTGCATCGTGCTTGGGATGCTACCGGGATGCAGAGGATGCTGGCATCTTTGGAGGGAGATACCATGTATCTTGGTGAGCGGGTCTTCCCACAGCATGGCCGGGGTAGACTATCATACAGGGTGCCAGCGGATCCGCCGAGGGCGATGTATCCCACCCACTCCATTCCAGAGGATGATTATGCAGGTCTTTTGGCGGGTGATGCGGCGACGGCTTGCGTGATCCCCGGGGCTTCTTATGCAGAGTTCCTGCCTCGCTTGATGGGTCCCCTTCTGGTGGGAGATAGGCGATTACATGCTCGTGGCTCCGCCTCTGCTTCTGCTTCAGGTTCCTCAGCCCCTAGCACTTCCTCCCAGGCTACTGGTTCTCTGCCTTTTGCCCCAGACTACGGCCCTTTGAGCTACACGTACATGATGGGGAGCATGCCAATGGTGGGGCACATCCCGTCTCCTGATCAGATTCCCGAGGGTTACCGCCTCCCGGCTGATGTCTCTTCGGTATGTTTCTGTTTGTATCATATCTCGTATTCGTCCATATAAGTGTATATGTCCGACTTCATCTGAACATTTCTTTTCTCTTGTTGTCAGGTCACTCTGTCCGCGGCCGATTACAACCGTGGCGCGACTAAGATGGCGGGGCTGATGGCCCTGGTGTCGGACCTGTCCGAGAGGCTGTTCCACAAGGCTTCTTCGGCGGCCTCGACAGTGGCCTCGGCGGTGACCCCTACTTGCGGAGCCAAGAGGTCGAGGAGGGATGGTAGCCCCCATGGTGGTGATGGCGGAGGTGCCGGCGGCTCGAGCGACTTGATGGCGTGATCCCCTCCTTTTCCCTTTATCTGATTTCTGATGATTTGTATCTATTGGCCGTGTGGGCCCAGACAATTTTTCTTTTTCTTCGGTACCTGTTAGGAACAAGTAGGTAGCACACAATGGTTTTTCTTAACCCCTAATCCTAAGTCTAATTAGTTAGTTAATTAACTTTCTCGACTTTCCATGTTTTTGGAAATGGAATGGAATGGCCGCTAGGCCACAATTTTGAGCCTTCATCTTGGTGTTTTTACTGCATGTTATGAACTGTACACGCAGGTTTTTCGAGACTTGCTTTGTCAAGTCGGGGCTAGATTGCTGTTTGAGCAGAACTGTTGCTGTTTTGCCGTAGGGATATCTCGCGCGAGATAAGGTGTCTCGCACGAGACACGCTATACAAAAGTGTAAATCTCTTCCTTTTTCGAACAGGATTTTGTCGCTTCCCTATAAAATCACCCTGTAGTCCGGCCAGATAACTCATTCTAGCCTTTCAAACTCTAGAGATATTCTGTTAGGGTGAAACTCTTGTCTTTTTCTTCAACCTTGTGATCCATGGCTTCCAAGGAGATTCCCCCAACGTCCATGATTGTCGATGATTTTTCCCTGTCATCTGAAGTGATTGCATCTTTCAAGCAAGCATCAAGGGATTTTGTGAGATCGTTTCGCAACCGGTCTCGCAATAGGTTTATAGCATAATTTGGATTCAGAATTCTTTTCACTTTGAAGAACCTCCAACCGGATTGGAGTCTTTTGCAGGGTGCTGCTCGATTTTGGGATCCCTCTATTCACCTTTTCAATTTTTCTTTGAATGAGATGGTACCTACTGTGGAGGAATTTGCTATTATCTTGGATATGCCTTTGACTGGCGAGATCGCCGTTCCCAAGTACCATAGGAATCATTCGGAGGCTTTGAATGAATTGTTAGGGATCCCCCTTGAGACTTGCTATGAGTTGGTTCACCGCAAGTGGGTTGATTGCTCTTCTTTTCCGTGACGCTTCACGGTGATTCGTATGATGACGCTTTTCATGTCTATAAACGGAACTTTCTCGGCTCTTTTTCTTTCGGAGATGTTCGTTTACATGTAGGGACGGCTTGGTTGACTCCCAACCGGTGGAAACTGTTCGTTGTGCTAGAAAACGTTCTAGGAACATTATTTCGCTAATCTTGGGTAAGACCCTGCATGGTCTTGACGAGCTGCATAGGACCGGTGTCATGACTCAAGGGAGTCCTCTTCTGTTGACCATTTGGCTTAGGGAGCATCTCAAGTTGGTAGCCCCCCATTGGAATATTCCCCTTTCACATATCATACGCGAAAGTTATTGATCAAGGATCTTTCAGCGGATGAATGGGCCGAGTTGATTGCGAAGACCGAAACCGCCGACATTCTTTCGTGTCCACCTTATTCGAGGTTGAACAAGTATGTTGCCAATACCAAGGGTTTTGACAGGTTGTTCTTCCGGGTTTGCGAGATTCCTCCTTTTATTTTCCCAAGCGGGTGCTCCGTCGCCTTGGTCACAGCCAGACACTTATCTCTTCGAAGGAGCTTCTCGTGAAGTGTCTTATATTGGTGTAGAGTTTGCGCAGCGCTAGCTCAAGCATGGGGCGAAGGAAATAGTCGGGACCGCTGGTCAAACCTTCGGGTTTTTAATGCAAGTATCTTCTTGTCTGATAAGTACTTGGATTGGTTCCTTCATACCGGTCACCCGAGTGCAGAGAAGATTGATGATCTGCGGCTTTCACTGCTAGGAGATTCTTTTGTAGCTAGCAGTATTTTGCAAAGGAGCGAGGCTCGCCCGATCCCCGCTAATGTGCGAACCGATCCAACTCAGGATTTTCTCGATGGGGATTGGTACGAGAGGCGAGGTAAAGGGATGCCTGGAAAGACGCAAGCTTTAGATAGGCCCCATGTCTTCAAGAGGCTCTCGGGATCTGTTTTTGATCGCCTTAACTCTGTTTTTGATCGCCTCGAGGGATGCTCTGCTTCGCGGGGCTCAAAGCGCAAGGAGGATTACGACGACGGTGGAGATCATGTCCGCCGGCCTACCAAGTCAATGAAAGGCTAGATCTTTAGGAGTACCAAGAGATTGCTTTGATAGATCAATTGTTTTGCTTTTATTAGTATTTTTTTTCGAGATTGTTAGCTTAGCAAATTAGTCGTTGTGGTTAGGATTTCCCTTTTGTCGTTAATAAAATGCATTCGATTAATAAAGGACAAAAGTAGATTTATTTATTTGATTAGACCGAACCCGAAGGCTGCCTACGTTCCTCTTTTACAGCAATTAAATAAGAGGCTCAGGTCTAACGTAGTTCATTTTTGAGAAAAGGACAAAATACGGCTCCGTGCTGAGGGGTAATCTCGCGCGAGATAAGCCTCCTTTTTTTTTTTTTTATGCACACCCTTTCTTCTGTCTAGACCGCCCTTTCGGGTTTTCAATCTAGCGGGCTTCTTTTCTTGTGCTAGCTCTAATTTTTGCCTAGGCCGTCCTTTCCGAGATTTTCAACCTAGCGAGCGATTTATTTTTAGGAGGCCAAGTCACGCGAAGTACTTTTTGAGCTTGTCCATGTTGACCGGCTTCGGTAGTTGTTCTCCGTCTAAGTCCACCAGCTGAAGGGCTCCCCCAGAGAATATCTTCTTCACAATGTAGGGTCCTATCCATCTTGGTCCCCACTTGCCTAGCGGGTTGAAAGGTCCAGGGCGGTGCTCACGGAGAACCAGGTCACCTACTCTGATGTTCCTCGTCTTGAACTTTTTGTTGAAAGCTCTTGCCATTCTTCTTTGGTAAGCTTGAGTATGTTCTACGCTTTCAACCTTCTTTCGTCCAACGGGGCCAACTCTTCGTATCCGCTTCCTAGCCGCCGACCTCGTTCACTTGGTTTTCTAGGAGAACCCGTAGTGATGGTATTTCCAATTCTATCGGTAAGACAAATTCTCCATTCCGAATGTGAGGGCGTAGGAGTCTCTCCCGTAGCTATTCGGACCGAAGTGCGGTATCCCCATAGTGCGAATGGTAGCTTGTCGGGCCGCCTTTTCCAAAGGATCGCCATTTTTCCGATGATAGTCTCGATTGTTTTGTTCGCGGCTTCAATCGTCTCCGTTCGTTTGAGGCCTGTAAGGAGATGACTTGTGCCTTGTGATTTTGTATTCGGTTAGTAGGCGATCGGTTTCTTTCTCGAAGTGTGACCCATTATCAGATATCATCTCTTGCGGAACCCCATACCGGCAGATGATGTTGTGCTTGATGAATTCCGCAACCTTTCTGGCATTCAGAACTTTGTTGGAGGCGGCCTCAATCCACTTAGTGAAGTAGTCGATGGCTACTAGGACGAAGCAGTGTCCGTTGGCTCCTATGGGTGTGACCTTTCCAATCACGTCTATCTCCCATGTAGAGAACGGCCAAGGAGAAGTCATGGGGTACAGCAAGGAAGGCGGTGCATGCTGAAGATTGGCGTGTATCTGACACTTGTGGCACTTCTTGACCATTTTGGTACAGTCGGCTTCCATGGTCAGCCAAAAGTACCCTTGTCTGATGATCTTTTTGGCGAGCATATTTCTGCTCATGTGGGTTCCACATATGCCTTAATGAACGTGGTCGATTATTTCTTGGGCCTCTTCCTCGGTGGCACAAAGGAGGTTTCCTTGGGAATGTTTCTTGAATAGACGGCCAGCGGTGATGACGTAATTAGCGCCCAACCTCTTAAGGGCGATCTCGAGTCTTCGGTCCTGCCTCGGTGGGATGGTTCCATCTAGGATGAAATGCCAAATGTCATGGTACCATGGTTTCTCTTCGGGGTTCCCAACAATGCACATTCGGATAACCATTTGTCTTTGCAAACATGGAGATCTATAACGGCGCAAAGATGCGAGTTGCACGTCGTGTTATTTTGAAGGGTTTGACTGCTTTTCCTTTAGGGATTTCGACCAAAGAAGCAAGTGTGGCTAATGCGTCCGCAAACCGATTTTTGTCTCTGGGGAGGTAGTGGAATGAGACATCTTGGAATTGTTGCGCCAACTCTTGGAGATGGGCACTGTATCTTTGAAGGGTTGGATCTTGGACCCTCCACTTCTTCAATGTCTGATTGATGATCAATTGGGAATCCCCGAATACCTCGAGTTCAGTCACGTTGCGTTCTAGAGCTGCCTCAAGTCCTGCTATGCAAGCCTCGTATTCTGTGGTGTTGTTGGTGGCGTCAAAGTCAAGACGTATTGCCAGTGGAGTGTAGATGTCGTTAGGGTCTACCAATAGCATTCCAATGCCGAACCCTCTCTTGTTGGCTGCGCCATCGAAAAATAATTGCCACTTATTTTCTTCTTCTATACTCATGATGTCCTCATCAGGGAATCGCGGGTCTTCCCCCTTCACTTCGTCGCAAGGAAATTCGGCCAACCGATCTCGCGAATACACTCCCGACGGATTTCGAGTGACGTAAGTGATATCATATCCCGCGAGCATGAAGTACCATTTGGCCGCTCGAAGACAAATTTGACTTGTCTAGGATATATTTCAAGGATCCATTTTTGCAATGAGACGGACCGGGAAGGCTTCCATATAGTGCTTCAGCCTTTGTGATACCCAAACAAGAGCAAGACAGATTTTTCGAGTGGAGAGTAGTTGATTTCTACGCCTTGGAATCTGCGGCCGACGAAATAGATGGCATTCTCTCGTGTGGGAGGCCGGTCGTTCTGAGCGAGCATAGCCCCTAATGCGTTGTCTCGTAACCGTGAGGTATAACTTCAAGGGCTTCTCCTTGTGCGGTGGAACCAGATAGGTGGGAAGTCAAGTAGCGCTTAACTTCCTCGAATGCTTCTTGACATTCTTCGGTCCACTCTTGAGGTGCGTTTTTCTTAAGTAGCTTGAAGATAGGATCGCACATTGTAGTCAATTGATTGATGAATCGACTGATATATTAAAGCCTGCCCATGAATCCCTTTACTTCTTTCTGTGTTCTGGGTGGAGGCATGTCTGTAATGGCTTTTATCTTGGCGGGATCTGCTTCTATGCTACGCTCTGTGACCATGTACCCTAAGACTTTCCCTTTGACCACTCCGAATGAGCATTTGGCGGGGTTGAGCCTCATCTTGTGCTGTCTCAGTCGATTGAAGAATTTTCTGAGATCTCTGAAGTGTTGACCATCTGTCCCTTTTGAGTGAATAATCATGTCGTCCACATATACCTCTATTTCCTTGTGGATCATGTCATGGAATAGGGTCGTGACTGCTCTTTGGTAAGTAGCCCAGCGTTCTTGAGACCAAACGACATGACCATGTAGCAGAACGTTCCCCAAGGTGTGGTGAATGCTGTTTTGTGCTGATCTTCCTCTACCATGAGGATTTGGTTATACCCTGCGAAACCGTCGATGAATGAGCGGACATCGTATGCCGCTGTGGCATCGACCAACATGTCTATGTTCGGTAGCGGGAAGTCATCTTTAGGGGATGCCTTGTTCAAGTCTCTGAAATCAACACAGACCCGTATTTTCCCGTTCGACTTGGCTACTTGCACTATGTTTGCTAACCATTCCGGATATTCAATCACTTTGATGAACCCTTCATTCAAGAGCTTCATGATTTCCTCTTTCACTTGCATTGACCATTCCAGCTTGATTCTGCGTAGTTTCTGCTTGACTGGCTTGGCGTTGGGTAGCAGCGGTATCTTGTGCTCTACGACTGACTGATTCAACCCAGGCATATCTTTGTAGGACCAAGCGAAGACGTCGACATATTCTCTGAGGAGCTGCGTCAAGGTTTCTATGTCTTCCCCCTTGAAGAAGCTGCCGATCTTTGTTTCTCTGGGGTCTTCCGTTGTCCCAAGATTAACCGTTTGCATTTCCTCGTCGTCAACAGGGCCATTCTTTCCACAACGACCTACTTGCTTAGCTAATTCTTTTAAGATTTGTTCATTTTCTTGATCTATCTCATCGTATGATTCTTTATTAACGTGTTCGATATATTGATTGTTATTAGTTAATTCATCATTCACGATGTTAGCAATCTCAGGGTACTCGAAAAGATCAAAGTTTTCATTAAGGAAGTAAGGGAATACATGTTCGGCCACCGCCTCGATTTCCTCTTGAGTGAGTTCATCGGAGGTGGAGCCTGCTTCTAATGTAAAAGCTACGGGGCCTATCTTCCTGTGGGGATGGGGAGTGCAACCAAGCTCTTTGATCATGAAGTCTTCATCAACAACTGGTCCTCCGGTGACGTGCCAGTTTAGAATTGGCTCATCACATTTCTGTATCAGTCTTTTGTAGTCAGTAGTTGGAGCGTCCCCCTTGGATATTGCATGGATCTGGCTGTCTTCTAACCGGCACAGGTGTAAGTACCCAAATCTGGCTCATGCCTTCCGGTTAAATTTCCCGACAATTTCGGTAAGTTTCCCGGTAATTCCCCGGACCTTTCTAGTGTTCCGGAAATATTCCGGAACTGTTCCAAAACAATTAAGGGCTGAAGGGGAAGCTTCCTAATTAAGAAACACGTTTTTCTTAATTAGGAAATGTTCTAGAATTTGCCACCTTGCATGATTCTAGAAACATGCTGAGTCACAAGGGATAATGCCGCACGGCTGCATTAGCCAAAGACCCCTAGCCGCACGGCCTCATTAGCTATTTTCAGGAAGCCTATAAATAGAGCCCTCCTCTACCCATTTTACATACACAAGATCACCAACCATTACACAATACACTATACTCAAGCAAATGCTGCGAAGTTAGGAAGCCAAAAGGGTGCCAAGAAGCCTCCTCCCTCCTCCTTGAAGATCTAGAAGTTGGTCCTTCCACCTAGCTCCACCCAAAGAAGAAGAGGCCACCATTGGTAACCTCTCACTCCCTAAACTTGCATCCTAATTGCTCTATATGATTTAATTGCTCATTGCATTTCATATATTGTTATTATCTTTGCTTGGGACTTGGCATTCATAGTTAAAGATCATATCTTTATACCCCCTTTCCCCCTTTTGCATGCATTAGGCATCCCATGCCATTAAAGATGTAATATTTTGAATCAAAGGTGCATCCTTTGCACCTAAAAAACCTATTTTTACATAAAAATGCCACCTTCATGCATCATTTGCACATAAAAATCCAATCTTTATGATAAAAATGCATCCTTTGCACATGAAATCCTTTTTCAAGCATCCTTTGCATTAAAGATCATGTCTTTATCCTAAATTAGCATCCCTTGCTTCTTAAAAATGCAATCTTCATGCATCCCTTGCATATTTGAATCCCAATTTCTTCATAAAATGCATCCTTTGCATAAAAATCATGTCTTTATGCATCCTTTCCAAATAAAGATCATTTCTTTAAATCAAATGCATCCTTTGCAAATAAAGATCACTTCTTTAAATAAAATGCATCCTTTCCAACCCAAAAATGTCATCTTTTCACTAAAAATGTCATTTTTACATGCATTCCCCCATGTCCCCATTAGCAACCTTGGAACGGACCGGTGTAAAAGATCCTATCTTTACATCGTTTCTTCCATTAAAGATTTCATAATTTCTTTAGAAATGGACAACCATGAACCCTATATCTCCGATTATCACTTAAGACGAGTATGAATCATCTATATGAGCTCGACCGTCTTAAAGTGTAGGATTGATGGGCTAAGGACATTCCTTCCTAAAGAACCTCATTTTGTGACTATAAAAGGGAGTCATTCTCTCGATTATGCACAGTCCCGAGGTTAAAAATGCAATGATCACAAGTCCAAGATGAGGACGGGATCATAATCCCGAATACATAAAATTCCAAGGAATCCCGACCGACAACCAATAAATGGTTTGTACGTCCGGAAGACAACTTGGGACATTCCCCCCCTTATTTTCAAACACATGCACACAAGAAAGCACGCAAGCAAGCACGATTAATGAAATCTTGGGAGACTTGCTCCGGCAAGGCACCTTGGGTGAACGACGATCCGTTCTTCCCAAGGGGTAACTTAACCTCTGAACCCATAAAACCTTTTTTTCAAAGTTTTGAGGTAATCAAAATGGCGTGGCGACTCCGTTTTTCAAATTAAACCGGATGTCTTCAAACTCGTGTGAATTTCCAATACACAAAATTTGGGGCACACATTCACAGTTTGGCGACTCCGCTGGGGAAATCCCAAAGGAGAAAAGCTTTATTTTCAAAACAAAAAAAAACAAAAATCGATACTTGGTATATAGGTGGAAACCACTTAACCTTCCTGTATCGCTCCCTAACCCGGGGCTTGGGATAACCGGTGGTTTAACAATCCCACGTACCAGTATCCCTTTTCGAAATTTTTTTTTGAAAAATAAATAAAAGAAAGCTTTTCCCTTTGAGCGGGTTAGACTCCCGTCGCTAATTTCATTAATCTTGCTTGCTTTCTTTGTCTTGCATTGCATCATTTGCATCTTGGGATTTTTGCATACTTTGAACGGGAAACAACCCGGAAAATAGCAAAGGAGTGGAACCTGGAAAATTGATCCATGCAGTCGTACGACTCAATCCTCCTTGGATTCTGACCGGACGGCCTCAGTGGCAATTCCACCAGGAAAAATCATGGTTAATCTGGCAGTCCTAGCAGCTTGGGGCTACTCAGTTCCAAGACTGACTGGGGCTCCCAGAAAATTTACGTGCTTACATGTTGCATTCTCCCCGTCCCGAAAATCATTCCTTTAAAACACATTTCATGAAAATCTCTGTTTTAACTCAAAAAGGAACATTTTTAGGAGACCGCACACTACGCGCACCTGATATATCCTGTACACTTTGCACGCACGTCCTTCAAACCCGGGGTGGTTCCAGCTGC
Organism: Adenophora triphylla var. japonica; assembly: GCA_022495995.1. Classification (NCBI taxonomy): domain Eukaryota; kingdom Viridiplantae; phylum Streptophyta; class Magnoliopsida; order Asterales; family Campanulaceae; genus Adenophora; species Adenophora triphylla. The sequence goes on from JAFEMH010004162.1 coordinate 63,490, forward strand.
AGTCACGGACAGCCTTACGATGCTCCCGGGCGCGCACGGAATCATTCCAACCTCCCCATGGCAGCCAGTGTCGATCAATGCACAGTCCGTGTCACACGTTTCAAAAAACCGTGGCTTTTGGTTGGTTTTTGGTCTAGTCCATGTCATATAGCCCAGTTGCATACCCTTGTAAAGGTCAAGCCTTAGTTCATAACGGAAGCCAAGATTTTCGCTCAAGCGGAACTCTGCCAAAATTCTGACAAGGAAAAATTGGTAGGATCTTGACTCCGACATTGACTTTGACCTTGACCCGCACGGAATGCGTAAGAGTCAAGACTGAGTCTTTGATCCAAAGATCTTTCGCTCAAGCGAAGCTCTGCCAAAATTCCGACAAGGAAAAATTGGCAAGATCTTGACCCGGCATTGACTTCGATTCTGACTCACGCACTGCGTATGCAACGAAGTTCAATGTGACACTGTGTCATCCGGCTTTTACCGCCCGACCCATGCCTATTATCTTCTCGGACATTACCGAAAGTCAAAATGTCATTCGCTCAAGCGAAACTCTGCCAAAATTTTTGTTAAGGCAGAAAGATGAGACTTTCCCGGTATTGCCTTGACTATAATCCGCATCGCTCGTGCGTTAAAAGGTCCTATGACCCGCTAGACCCGTTAGGAGCGTTCTTTACTCTCGGTCGATGGGATCCGCGTGCCCTATAGGACCCTCGCCCGGGGCTGTAAACCCTGGGAGGTCGAAATACAGGTGGAATACGAGGGGCTTATAGACGTAGTGACGGAACCCACTGATCCAGGATCTAGAGTAGTTGCGAAAAAGAAGGGCGAATTCCCTTTTCCAACCAAATAAATATTAATAAAAGACACTGTTTTAAGTAAACTGGAAGATTCTAATTTGCATATTGCCTGAGCCTTCAGCCTAAACACCTACCCCGAGTCTAAACCTTTCCTATCCCTTTCCCGCAGCGAGAAAGAAGTGGGTGAGAACACCGGGTCAGCGACTTGTTAGCGCAGAATTCTCAGAAAGTTTGCCAGAATCCTCAGTTTTGTCAACTTTCCAGTGTCAAAATGGCCAACATGGTAGTCAACAATGGTAATGACCAAGTAGTCGGAGAGGCCATCCCAGTTCAACCCAAGCCCCATATATGGTATGATGTATGCGACTGTGAGGATTGTCTGGAATACGAGTATCAAGAATGGATTAATGAAGACGCTCCTTCAAGAAAGAAGAAGAAGAGGAAGTCTACGCAGCAGAAATTAAAAGAAAACTATGAAGCCGGAGACAAGAGCGTCGGAACTCTAGGGGAACCTTCCGGCAAGTTCGATTACTACGTCAGTTATGCCAAAGAACCCGCCAAGGAGCCCATCATTCAAAGCACACCGGCTCGACATCCCCGTGATCGGCGACCCTCTTGAAGCGTAGAATTCCGAATTCGTTGCCATCATAAAGTTCAATGAGAAGCTAGCGAGATCTAGAAGCGAGAATGCGAAAGCCTATTGAATACGTAGCCGGTCAAGGAAGAATTAAGATCCCTTCGAAGAAGACTTCGTCGCATTATCCGTGCCAACCTCCTGTTGGCTATACCGACAAGGTCGTGGTGTCCAAGATCGCAAAGAGAAAATGAATTATCGGCGGTGCATTGACAAGATGAGTCGACTCTTCAGTCAATGAGTCCAGTCGTCACGGACGAGCTCGCCGAGAGATTGCATCAAGCTACTCTAGCTCCCCTCACCATCTTTCCACGGTACCGGCCTGTCAATGATTTTCGGCAAGTTTTTGATCAATTTGAAGTCTCCAACTTTCTGAAGAATGCTGACAAGACTGCTACTCCCTGTGGCAACAAAGAAGAAGGAGTGAGATCCCGGTCCAACCCTTGTCAAATACCCTCGAGTCAATAAGTAGTGTAGGGTCCAGAGTCAGTAGCGTCTATACAGTTGAGTCAGGAATCTTTGAATTCTAGTCCTCTGAGTCATCCGAAGGCCTCACGCCTGAGGATTATCAAAATGTAATTGATGTCATCTTTCCCCTTGTTTTGAATGAAATGACAGATCTTTCTGAGTATCCTCTTATTGCGAACTTAACAAATGATAAATTAACTCAAAACTTAACAATAGTTAATAATGAATCATTTGAACAAGATGCAAACACACTAAATGAGCAATATATTAAAGAAATCTTTAAGCAGGTTTCAGAAAAAGAGGAAAACCGGGCCCAAGCTGTCGAGGAGGTTTTGACAAGTGTGAACTTGGGTACTGTCGAGGAACCTAAAGAGACACAGATTGGAAACTTCTTCCAGGGGGTTGAACGGGACAGACTGGTTGATCTGCTCAGAGAATACATGGACGTCTTCGCGTGGTCGTACAGGGATATGCCGGGGCTAGACAGTTCGATAGTAGAGCACAGAATCCCTCTAGCACCAGATGCTAAGCCGCAGCGAACCGAGGAAGATCAAGCCGTAATGGTCTCTACAGTCAAAGAAGAAATTGAGAAGCTACTGCGGGTAGGATTCATCAGAGTCATCGAATATCCGACATGGTTGTCCAATATTGTGACCGTCACCAAAGCCAATGGGAAGGTGCGCTGCTGTGTGGATTTTCGAGATCTAAACAAGGCCAGCCCCAAGGACGATTACCCTTTGCCAAACATAGACATCCTGGTGGACTCCACCGCCAACTACGAAGTAAAATCCTTCGTTGATGGCTTTGCAGGTTACAACAAGATCAAGATGGCCGAAGAAGACCAAGAAAAGACAACCTTCACCACACCGTGGGGAACCTACTGCTATACAGTGATGCCATTTGGGCATAAGAACGCCGGGGCTACTTACCAAAGGGCAGCGACCGCGCTTTTTCATGACATGATCCAAAAGGAGATTGAGGTCTATATAGACGACATGATAATCCACTCCAAAGGCGAGGATGGGCAGCACTTTGCTGACCTGCGAAAGTTCTTTGAGAGGCTGAGACAACATTCCATGAGACTAAACCCTGCTAAATGCACCTTCGGAGTGACAAGGGGAAAAGTGCTTGGGTATATGGTCACAGAGCGAGGTATCGAAGTTGACCCCCGAAAGATCAAAGCCATTATGGACATGAGGCCACCTCAAACCCGCATTAAGTCAAAAGCTTTATGGGAAAACCGCAGTACATCAGCCGTTTCGTCAATCAGTTGACCACTATGTGCGAGCCCATCTTCAAGCTCATGAAGAAGAATGTAGACACAGAATGGACCGAAGAATGCCAGGATGCTTTCGATCAGATCAAGGCGTACTTAGTACATCCTCCGGTACTATGTCCCCCACATAGACAGAAACCTCTTCTGCTCTATCTCACTGTCACTGATACGGCAGTTGGGGCTATGCTTGCTCAGGAGAAGAAAGACTCTCGGGTAGAAAACGCCATTTACTTTGTCAGCCGGAAGCTGCAGGGAAGTGAGCTCAATTACTCAGCATGTGAAAAGACCTGTGCAGATCGGTCCGGTAGTCGGCAAGTTGAAGCATTATATGCAAGCCCACCCTGTGAATTTGGTCTCAAAAATGGACCCCATCAAGTACATCTTTGATAAGCCTTCCCTCTCGATGCGTCTAGCAAAGTGGTCCTTCTTCTTAGCAGAGTACGACATCAACTATGTGACCAGAAAAGCCATCAAAGGCCAAGCATTGTCAGACCACCTGGCAAATTTTCCCAGTAATGAGGACCGTGGGCCTGAACCCCAATTCCCAGATGAAGGAATCTTCGTGGTTGAGCCCGAGAACCGGTGTCAGTTAGTCTTTGACGGAGCTGCTAACAAAAGAGGAAACGGCGTCGGGATGCTACTGGTCGATCCGAAAAATGAGCACACGCCAATAGCCCTCAAGTTGAACTTCCCTGCCACGAACAATGTCGCCGAGTACGATGCTTGCATTGCTGGTTTGGAGGCTACCTTAGAAAGGAATGTCAAGGAGCTCAAAGTTTACGGAGACTCACTCGATCATCAACTGTGTTTCCAACAAATGGAAGATCATGGACCCTAATCTGCCAGCGGTATCATGCCCATATGGAGGAGTTGATCGGACAGCTCGTAGAAGTGACTTTACACTACTTGCCAAGGGAAAAGAACAGATTCGCAGATGCCCTAGCTACTCTAGCCTCATTGGTAGAGATCCCCGAGGGAAAAGCCATAAAACCCTTCCGAGTGGGTAGAAGAGAAGCCCCAGCCTTCTGTTGTGAAGTAAACCTTGGACCCGAGCCTATAAAGGAACCCCGGTACAATCAAATTTACCAGTTCCTCAAAGATGGAGAGTCGGCTTTCGAGACGAAGAAGGTAGACCAAAAGAAGGTGTCAGAGCCACGAGCTTACAAGCCCTGAAAAGGTTGGCCTCCCATTATGTCATTCTAGGAGGCAACCTGTACAAGAAGCGATACCAAGGACCACTCCTCTTGTGCGTCACTCAAGAAAGGGCCAAAGAGTTGATGACTGAAGTCCACAATGGTCCCTGCGGTCCTCATATGAATGCCAGAGCCCTGATGCAAGTGATCCTCAGAATGGGTTACTACTGGATTTCCATGGAAACAGACTGTGTCCAAAGACGTCCGAGCATGCGACAAGTGCCAGCGGTTTGCCAACCTCAACCATCTCCCGCCTCATGACCTGTACTGCATGACGACTCCTTGGCCGTTTGCAACTTGGGGTATTGACGTGATAGGGAAAATAGCCCCGACAGGAAGCAATGGGCATGAATTTGTGCTAGTAGCCATCGACTACTTCACCAAGTGGGTAGAGGCCAAGTCCTACAAGGTCCTCACTTCCAGAAAAGTGGCCCAATTCATCAAAGAAAACATAATGTGCAGATATGGGGTGTCCATCGAGATCATTTCCGATAATGGGTCGCACTTTGAAGGAGACTGCGATAGGTTACCGTCGAGTTCGTAATCACTCGCCATAAGTCGTCCCCGCATGCACCTCGTACTAACGGAGCCGTGGAAGCCGCTAACAAGACGCTCGAATGGATCATCCGGAAAATGGCCACCCGTGGTCGCGATTGGCCCGAAAAGCTGCACTTGGCACTCTGGGCTACGTAACGTCCTGTCGAAACTGGCCTACAGGAGAAACTCCTTTTGCCCTAACCTACGGGGATAGAAGCAGTGTTACCAGTGGAGTTGGAAATCCCGTCATTAAGGGTCCTCCTGGAAAACAGTGTCAATGAAGTAGAATGGTTACGTAGCCGGCATGATGAGTTGGCCCTGCTTAATGAGAGAAGGCTAAAAGCCACTGAACACACCCGAGCCTACCAGAGGCGAATGGCCAGAGCGTTTGACAAAAAGGTCAAAGCCAGAGACATCAAAGAGGGTGACTTAGTGTTGAAAGTGAAGCCCCCTACCAGAGACAACCCCCTGGGAAAATGGGAACCCGTTTGGATCGGCCCATATGTGGTGCGTAAGATACTATCGGGAGGAGCCATGAAGCTTGCACTGGACGGCAATCCCTTTGTCCACCCAAATAACGGTGATAAGCTTCGAAGATACTATGTCTAAAAGAAAAATAAATAAATAAAAAAAAGTGCAAAAAGAGTAATACTCAGCTAGGCTGAAAACCCCAAAAAGGGCGGTCTAGGCAAAAGACAGGGTTGCACATAAAAAAAAAAGAAGAAAAAAAATCTTAGTGCAAAAAGAGTAATGCCCAGCTAGGCTGAAAACCCAAAAAGGGCGGTCTAGACAAAAACAAATGGCCGCACATAAAAAAAAATAGAAAAAATAGTTCACCAGAATGAACTACGAAGACCTGAGCCCCTTAGTCTTTCTTGTAAAAGGGGAACGTAGGCAGCCACTTATGGTTCGGTCTAAACAATAAAAAAGGGCAATCAAGCTTCCATGAAGTGCGTCCTAAACAATAAATAAAAATAAAGGACATTCCAGTTTTCATAAAATGGGTCCCAAGCAATAAGACATTTGAATTTCCATGAAATGTGTCTTGATTAATTTCTAAGATAATATTTCTTGTTCATTACAAGTTAAAAACTTCTTGATGAGTTCAAGCACGGTCTACTCTTGACTCTGCTAACCTGCTACAAAGATCTAAAATACAAAAAATGCCTAAATAAACTAATGTGTTTGCAAAATGGCAATAAGGGAATCCTAAGAAAAGATCCGCGCCGTCATTCGCTGAGTCTTCTTTGGTCTTCTTCCCTTTACCTCGACCCCGTCGAGTTTTCTTTCTCTTCTTCTCTATAATGTCGGTATCCCTCATTCCGATCTCCGGTATCCTCACTGGAGCCTCTACCAAACCCGTGTCAATAAGTGCCCTTTCTACACGAGCACGAGTCCGCACTTCCTCCCTCTGAGCCTTAGTCAAAGGAGCAACCTCGGACAATCTCTTGTATCGAGCCTCCATATCTCCGATCAGGTCACCCGACCGGTTATGGCGACTCGCCTTAGCCTCAGCCTCCCTCGTAGTCCTACTCGAGTTGCAGCCACCCCCAATAAAGCCCGACGTCTCTCCCCCAAAATGACCTGAGTCGCTCCCATTTCCCTCTCGTACTACCCAAGTAGACAAAGTGGTCAAGATGGTGCTCTTCCCTCTCCCGAAGAGAGCCCCGGGTGGGAAAGCAAGTGTATGTCCAAGCCCTCGAGAAGAATGAGAAGCCGGGCCGGATCCTTCATATCAAATGGCATCACCTCCATGGTCCGGATGTCCTCCCAATCGCTCAATGGCTCCCCGTAAAGCCCCGAACCGCCCGGATACCAAGCAGGAATGTAGAAGGACGACCAGCAGAACCCCGGAACCCTCACTATATAGGACTCCCGAAATATCCTCCCGTCCGCAACCTCCAAAGTGAGGTATCCACCAACGGATGTCCGAAGTGGATATCCTAGCCATCATCGCCTCCCAGCCTACCCCGGTCCCGTTGCCTCGGTGCACCTCTTCGAGAAATCACCCAAGGGCACCGAGTCGGCAAAGCCCCCGGCAAAGCCCCGAGCCTCTCCTGCAGCCATAAAGTCGCACACTGGACTCCTGCACCTCATGAAATGGTCTCCCTAGCCATCCCGTCAATGCCATGCAATGTCTCTCCCAAAACCAAGTGGGACGATGTCCTTCCCAGCTCTACGATCTCGACCATGTCCAAGAGACCACCATGACAGTCCCCACGGACTCAGCGGTGAAACAGAGCAGAAAATATGCAGAGAATAAAGGCATCCATAGCTACCATGGTCGCAGCCATAGCCGGAGACCCAAACCTGCCCGGGATATCAGAAAGGTCAATCCTGTCCGGGGCTATCATCATCCCCTCAGCCTTTTCCAAAGGAATCTGCAGAAAAGATGCAAGCTTTGCCGCCACCGGCATGTCTTCGATCAGAGGAATCGATATAGCCTCAATTTTGGGACCCCCAATCAAGGCTCAGAAGTCTTCATGCGTTGGGACAATCTCGTTGTAAGAAAAGCAGTAAACGTGTCTCCGGACGTCCCAAAACCTTGCTGCTGCTCTCAAAAGGTCCCAATCGGGCGGGAGATCCCTCAAATGCCATAAAGACTTGATCTTGAAAGAAGAATCAAGCATCCCCTTATGAAATTGGAAGTTGTGTTTCACCCAAGATTGAAGATCAGACAGAAAACGGTCTCGCTTCCCCCTTTGCAATCTGACGGGCTTCTCCATTGCAAAATGACCAAAGATGGTGTCTTTAAGTCCAATATGTGCTTTGGGAACAATTGGGACAAGTCTATAACGAAAATGAAATGAAATGGCCAAGCCTTGCTTTTATTCAAAAAATAACCAGTCCAGACAGAACTGTGAGCCGCACGGCCTCATTTGCCCTCATGTCCATGCGGTACGGCTACATTTGCCATCTGCAGAAAAAAATCTGCAGCAACCAAAGTTGCTGCCCAAGGGAGTTTTCACCCCACTTTCTCAATCAAGACCTGTACAAAAACATGTTCAAAGGTCACCCAAGCATTTACATATCATTATAAATCATTTTGGCCCCGTTTCAGTCCCAATTCCAAGCAAAAAACTGCCCCGAGGCTCAAGTAATATGCAAATTAATAAAAGCATAAATAGAAAAGAAAATAAAACAGTAATACAATGTCTTCGCCCCATCGGCGCACAAATAAAGAAAAAAATAAACAAAATGTGCATCAAATTTGTCCATTGTTTGTTTTGTTCCTAAATCCACTCTAGAGACCTCCTAGGCCTCCGATTCTTCTTCTTCTTCATCGCTGCTCAGCTCATAAACGCTAGCCTCCCTCATCAAATCCTCCGGGTCGCTCACATCAGAAAGATGGACATTATCGTGCCCGTACTCAGCCCACCGCCTGCAATGTCGCCGCATTGGGTCCCCGTCCCCAAGGCATGGAACTGGAAGAGTACTCTGAGGCCGATGAGGTAGACGCTGTGCCCCCGACATGCCTTCTCTTGCGCCCGGGCTCCTGTGCGTCCGCCGCCGCCTTTGAAGTGCAGGCCAGCTTCCTCAAAAGGGACCGACACATGTCCTTCCAGCCCTTGTTCTGCCTAACCAATCTGTCATAGGTGCGAGCTGGAACCTGAGAAAACAGAGGGGAAAATCTCAGAAAAATCTCAGAAATTGCAAAAAGCAGAGAAATCTAAAAGCTGAAAAAGGGAAAGACCCTAAAAGTATACTTACAGTGCTGTCTGGCGGCAAAGTATAATGGGGCTCCCTAGTGTCGGGGATAGGAATCCTCATCCTCCTTGGTACTCCGTGGACTACGTATGAAATGTGTGCAGAAGGGATCGGCGGGTCAGAAGGCTCGTCCTCCCCATATCCCTGAGTGACCGCCAGCTTCATCAGCTTCTGTGGCGTCCTCAGGCGCTGCTCCACAAACACAGCGTAGGGGGTATCCATGTGAAAGTACTCCTCAGCCGCTATACCTCCCTGGTACCTAGCAATCTCATCCGCCTGCCAATCCCTGGGCTGTAGCATCCGTGCTGGAGGATCATGAGGAGTAATGGCGTCCAATGGAGGGACATGGCCATGCTACCTCGAGAAACGGTCCCCCAAATAGATGACATCACATGTCATCCCAGTCAGCCACCTCCTCTGCCTCGTTGCCTCAATGGCCTCTCCTAGCAAAATCTCCGGATACCTGCCCCAGGGGTAGAAGTCCACTCCATCATGTCCATCTTTGTTGATTATCGGCTTCACCATCTTGTAATCAAAAGTGATTCGGGTCTTCCCCGTGAACTTATCCCTCGCATCTCCCCTCCAGCGGACCATAGCGGGAAAGATGGTGATATCGCTCTGTTGGTTCCAAGGAAAGAACTCGATCACCTCACAGAACCAGACCTGCATGTTCAAAACATCGAAAAGGTCATTTCTCTCTCATAAAAGTCTCAAGATAGGAAGAGAAAAGAGAAAGAGAAGAGGGACTACCTCAAGGGCAAATGAAAAGCAGTCCATGGAGGCAGCCTTGTTCCGGCTGTACATATCCAGAGAGAAATATAGCTCTGCTCATCCGGCCTCTCCCCACGAGACCGTCCCAATCCCATCTACATCCTCCAAAGAGTCGAGAAGGCAAGTCATGGCCAGAGTCCCAGAATTTGCGAAGATGGTGACCGACAGCATCAACCACATAAAGCCTCAAGCAAGCTGGTGGGCAGTCACCTCACTAACGGCAAAGTCCCGTATGCAGTTCTGGACTGCCACCTCGACGTTCCGTGTCTCCATCCCTAGCCCCTTTGGAATCAACTCAAACCCGACCAAAGCTCGGAAATCCTCAGTTGTGATATGGTCCCTCCAAGTCACAGGCCTCCCAGTGAACTGTAGGCCAGTGATAGCTGTGAAATTAGCGGGAGTCACCGTCAACTCTCCCCAACTAAGATGAAAGCTGTGGGTGGTATCCCACCAGAACTCTGAAAGGGCCTGGACCAAGCCCTTGCTCTTAGAAGTGATATGAATCCCCCTGCCGATAGCCTCAATGAATAGATCTAGGCAGGTAGCCCGCACCAGCTGCTTGGGGTTCACCCCATTCTTCACGAAATCTGGCATCCTCTGCCAAAGCGTGACTGCTATCTCAGAAGGTCCCCTGGATTTGTTCTCATGTAGGAAGAACGTAAAAGAAATGTGTCAGTCCTTCATCATTTTCAAAACCATGCATATATTCAAAAAAGTGCACATGTTTTCAAAAGAAAAGCATTCATAAAGTTTTTCTAGCATCCTTTGCATAAAAAAAAAGCGTTTTTCATCACTTGAAACACGTCATGTCAAGTCCCATTGCTTTCCTAAAAGCACAAAATCACAATTTTCACAATTCTTAGCACATAAGCATTATTCTTTCAACAAAGTGGCATGCTTGAATCCTTTTCATCTTCCAAAATCCTGTTTTCTCATTGATAATCAAAATTTTGACCTAGTTCTAGCACATGCAAGGGCTTCGTCTCACTTTAGACAATTATCATTCTTACTTTATTATCGAGAAAAAAGTGGGTCATTCTCATTATTTTTGTCAAATAAATTCCACATGCATGTTCTTAGCCTCATAGGTTATTCATCAATGTCTCCAAGTCATTCAAAAAAAATCCTAGGAAAATCCTAGAAAATTCTTAAAATTCGGGTCAAGCCCTAAATCAATCAATACTCAATCAAAATCAACGGATTTGAGCCAAATAAGAATTCTTACCCCAACCGATCGCGGGTTTGTCGATTTGTACTCTCTTCTCCCCGGATAGAGCTCCGATGGAGGCGTAAGAAAGTCATACTTCCTCTCCGTTCGAAAGAGTTCCTTCCTCCTCCTTTGAGCGGCCGCGGAGATATTCCTCCTCGCTTGTCTCGGCATAGGATTACCCTCCGGATCCATTCTTGACCAAAGGAAGCAAGGGAATTGAAGGATTTTTGAATTCTCTCTCCTCTCTCTCTCTTCCTCGGCGTGTTCTTGGGCGGCAACAATGCCAAATGCCCGTTCAAATCAGATTTTAAATAATCTGGAAAAATTAATCTTCTAGCCATACGGCTTCTTTTTCCTCCCTCTCATGCCGGGCGGCCTCATTCGCTCTGAGCAGAAATTACAATTTTGCCCCTGGACTTTCCACTTGGGCCTACAATTCCCGTTATCCTTTAACTAAGATAACATCATTTTCAGAAGATATCCCTTATCTCCTAAGCAATCAAGATTTCTTCCCAGTCGCCTCCGTTAATTCCGTTATAACGGGATAACGCACTACTACATTTCTGACCTAATGTAACGCATCTAATGCATCTAATGTAACGCCACGAGCTAATGTAACGCATCTAATGCAACGCCAGAGCAAATGTAACGCATCTAATGCAACGCCAGAGCTAATGTAACGGCTAATGCAACGCCAGAGCTAATGTAACGCACCTAATGCAACGCCAGAGCTAATGTAACGCATCTAATGCAACGCCAGAGCTAATGTAACGAGTCTAATGCAACGCCAAAATCCTAATGTAACGCCTAAATTACTAATGCAATGCCAAAATCCTATAACCTATACCATATACCCTATACCCTACACTATACCCTATAACCTATATCCTATACCCTATACCCTATACCTTATACCCTATACACTATACACTATACCCTATACCCTATACCCTATGCCCTATACAATATACCCTATAACCTATATCCTATACCCTATACCTTATACCCTATACCCTATACCCTATACACTATACCATATACCCTATACACTATACCCTATACCATATACCATATACCCTATATCCTATATCCTATACCCTATACCTTATACCCTATACCCTATACACTATACCCTATACCCTATACACTATATCATATACCCTATATCCTATACCCTATACCCTATGCCCTATACATTATACCCTATAACCTATATCCTATAGGGTATAGGATATAGGGTATACCCTAAACCCTATAGGGTATACCCTATACCCTATAGGGTATACCCTATAGGATATAGGGCATAGGGTATAGGGTATAGGGTATACCCTATAGGGTATAGGGTATAGGGTATAGGGCATATGGTATAGGGTATACCCTATAGGATACATGGTATAGGATATAGGGTATAGAGTATAAGGTATAGGGCATAGGGCATATGGTATAGGGTATACCCTATAGGGTATAGGGTATACCCTATAGGGTATAGGGTATACCCTATAGGGTATAGGGTATACCCTATAAGGTATAGGGTATAGGGTATACCTTATAGGTTATACCCTATAGGGTATAACCTATACCCTATACCCTATACACTATACCCTATACCCTATACCCTCTAGGGTATAGGGCATAGGGTATAGGGTATAGGGCATAGGGTATAGGGTATAGGGTTATACCCTATAGGGTATACCCTATAGGGTATACCCTATAGGGTATAGGGTATACCCTATACCCTATAGGGTATACCCTTTAGGGTATAGGGTATAGGGTATACCCTATAGGGTATAGGGTATAGGGTATACCCTATAGGGTATAGGGTATAGGGTATACCCTATACCCTATAGGATATAGGGCATAGGGTATAGGGTATACCCTATAGGGTATAGGGTATACCCTATACCCTATAGGGTATACCCTTTAGGGTATAGGGTATAGGGTATGCCCTATAGGGTATAGGGTATAGGGTATAGGGTATAGGGTATACCCTATAGGGTATACCCTATACCCTATAGGGTATACCCTATAGGATATAGGGCATAGGGTATAGGGTATAGGGTATAGGGCATATGGTATAGGGTATACCCTATAGGATACATGGTATAGGATATAGGGTATAGAGTATAAGGTATAGGGCATAGGGCATATGGTATAGGGTATACCCTATAGGGTATAGGGTATACCCTATAGGGTATAGGGTATACCCTATAAGGTATAGGGTATAGGGTATACCTTATAGGATATAGGGCATAGGGTATAGGGTATACCCTATAGGGTATAGGGTATAGGGTATAGGGTATACCCTATACCCTATAGGGTATAGGGTATAGGGTATACCCTATAGGGTATAGGATACCCTATAGGATATAGGGCATAGGGTATACCCTATAGGGTATAGGGTATAGGGCATAGGGTATAGGGTATAGGGTTATACCTTATAGGTTATACCCTATAGGGTATAACCTATACCCTATACACTATACCCTATACCCTATACCCTCTAGGGTATAGGGCATAGGGTATAGGGTATAGGGCATAGGGTATAGGGTATAGGGTTATACCCTATAGGGTATACCCTATAGGGTATAGGGTATACCCTATAGGGTATACCCTATAGGGTATACCCTATAGGGTATAGGGTATACCCTATACCCTATATGGTATACCCTTTAGGGTATAGGGTATAGGGTATACCCTATAGGGTATAGGGTATGCCCTATAGGGTATAGGGTATAGGGTATACCCTATACCCTATAGGGTATACCCTATACCCTATAGGGTATACCCTATAGGATATAGGGCATAGGGTATAGGGTATACCCTATAGGGTATAGGGTATACCCTATACCCTATAGGGTATACCCTTTAGGGTATAGGGTATAGGGTATGCCCTATAGGGTATAGGGTATAGGGTATAGGGTATGCCCTATAGGGTATAGGGTATAGGGTATACCCTATAGGGTAAACCATATACCCTATAGGGTATACCCTATAGGATATAGGGCATAGGGTATAGGGTATAGGGTATAGGCATAATATTATTTTATAGTTTAAATTATTATTATTATTAATTATTTTTAATATCAATTATTATTATTATTAATTATATAATAATAATTATTAATAATTATTATTATTAATAATTATTATTATATAATTAATTATTATTATTAATTATATAATAATAATTATTATTAATTATTATTTGTATAATAATAATTAATAATAATAATAATTATTAATAATAATTATTATTAATAATTATTATTATTATATAATTATTATTATCAATACTTATTATTAATAATTATCATTATTATTATTAATAATTATTAATCATTATTAATAATTATTATTATTAATAATTATTATGAATAACAATAATTATTAATAATTATAATTAATAATTATTTTTATTAATAATAATTATTATTAAGAATTATTATTATTAATAAATATTAATGATAATAAATATTATTATTAATTATATAATAATAATAATTAATAATTATTATTATTAATAATTATTATTATTAATAATTATTATTATTAATAATTATTATTAATAATTATTATTATTAATAATAATAATTATTAAGAATTATTAATAATTATATAATAATAATAATTATTAATTATTATTATTATTATTAATTATTATTAATAATTATTATTATTAATAATTATTAATAATAATAATTATTAATAATAATTAATAATAATTATTATTATTAATTATTATTATTAATAACTATTATTAATAATAATTATTAATAATAATAAGTATTAATAATAATTATTATTATTAATAATAATTATTAATAATAATTATTAATAATTTTTAAAGAAATAAAAATATATAATATAAAAATATTTACTTTTTTGATATTATGTATTATTAGAATTGTGGACCGTTGGATTGAATGTATGAATGGTTGGATTTGGTTTAGCTCATGATCCGCGTGATTATTTGAGACCCAATCAAACAATGCCATGTGGCATTGTTTTATTGGTTCTCATATAATCACGCGGATCATGAGCTAAACCAAATTCAACCATTCACTCATTCAATCCAACGGTCCACAATTAATAAAAACAAAACCAATAAATCCCTCCCTCTCTCCTCATTTCTCTCTCTTTATTTTCATTTTATCAAATTAAACAAACAACCCACCCAGTACCCTACCCGTCTTCTTCTCTCTCTCTCATTCTCTCTCTCTGTCAAACATCTACCCACTACCCTTCATCTTCTCCGGCGATGGCGATGGCAACGGTGGATCCGCCAGTCACCGGCCGTCCCAACATCTTCTTCTCTCTCTCCCCAACGCCGTCTTCTTCTCTCTCTCTCCCCCAACGCCGTCTTCTTCTCTCCCCTTCATCGTCTCCGGCGAAGCTCAATTGTTCCATCTCTCTTTCTCTAGCGTCGTTCCATCTCTCTCGCTCTCTTTCAACGTCGTTCCATCGTCTCCGGCGAAGCTCAATTGTTCCCAGTATCCTCAATATGGCTGCGATTTTTAATGAAAGAATCAGGCGTTTTATTTTGATTTGGGTATTTTCGATTCAGGCGTTTCCAAGGAAAATCCTTGTTGTGGATTTGGGTATTATCGATTTATTATTGTATTTTGTGTTTTATTTTGATTTGTACAATCCTTTGTTTGATTTGTGGTTGTGGATGGTTGTGAACGGTGGTGGATGGTGGTGGATGGTGGTGGATGGTGGTGGAGCAAAGTGTTACTTTTGAAAAATGTAAGAATTGATTTGAATATAAAAAAAGTTAAGGGACTAATTAGAGAATAAAAAATATTAAGGGACTGATTTGAGAAAAAAAAAGTTAAGGAATTGTTTGAGAATAAATATATATATATATATAATATATATATATATATATATATATATATATATATATATATATATATATATATATATATATATATATATATATATATATATTGAAAAAAGAAAATTAAAAAATTAATAAAATTGTGAAATTATGTAATAAATTTTAGGGACTCATCTAATTTTTGGCGTTACATTAGGTATTCAACCACTTTTTAAATTGGCGTTGCATTAGGTTCTTTTTGGCGTTGCATTAGGTGTTCATATAGTTTTAAAATTGGCGTTGCATCAGGTATTTACCTGATGCAACGCCAAAGCTCTGGCGTTACATTAGCTTGCTATGTCGTTGCATTAGACCTAATGCAACGCAAGAGAATGCAACGGCCATTTGGCGTTACATTAGGCCTAATGTAACGGTTTTTGGGCCCTAATGCAACGAAAATTGGCGTTACATTAGGTCAGAAATGTAGTAGTGACGCTAGGTGACAACCTCCGAATTGTCGAAATCCGAACTTTAGCTACCTCTATCACGAATAGTGAAGTATGCTCGAGTTCTTCTAAAACTTAAGCTACCTCTATCACGAATAGTGAAGTATGCTAAGTTCTCTAAACTTAAGCTACCTCTATCACGAATAGTGAAGTATGCTCGAGTTCTTCTAAACTTAAGCTACCTCTATCACGAATAGTGAAGTATGCTCAAGTTATCCAAACTTTAGCTACCTCTATCACAGATAGTGACGTACGCTCAAGTTCTTCCTAACTTTAGCTACCTCTATCACAGATAGTGACGTAAGCTCTAGTTTCTTCAGGTGACAACCTCCATTAATTGTCAATCAGGTAACAACCTCCATTAATTGTCAATCAGGTGACAACCTCCATTAATTGTCAATCAGGTGACAGCCTCCATTAATTGTCAAAACCTCAAGGATCCTAGACATCGTTCCTAACTATCTAGTGATGCTTGAACTACGATCAAGGCTTGATTCCTCCGGGATACGTAGGTAGCCTTTCATAAAAGGTCCAGCCATCCGACCACTTTGGTCACCTTGTTCCTTCGTCACTCATCAGTGATGAAGTAACCCCTCATAGAGGTCTAGATATCTGACCACATCGGTCACTTCTAGCATATCCCCAGTAGGATCAATTTCTTGACCTCTTAGGTCATTTTCTCTTCTACTTCCCCAGCAAGAGACCAGTTTCTCTTCTCCATTCCTCAGAGGATCCCATTCCGAACTACGGCCTGGCTTGATTCCCACTCGGGATACGTAGGTAGCCTTCCAGAGGTTCAGCCACTCGACCACCTTGGTCTCTCAATCCATCTCGGCATTCGCCAGATCGGATCCTTTTCTATCGACAACCCCACTCGCCCTGCAAGTGACGTTGCCGAGGGGCTTCTGTAAGTACCCAAATCTGGCTCATGCCTTCCTGTTAAATTTCCCGACAATTTCGGTAAGTTTCCCGGTAATTCCCCGGACCTTCCTAGTGTTCCGGAAATATTCCGGAACTGTTCCAAAACAATTAAGGGCTGAAGGGGAAGCTTCCTAATTAAGAAACACATTTTTATTAATTAGGAAATGTTCTAGAATTTTCCACCTTGCATGATTCTAGAAACATGCTGAGTCACAAGGGATAATGCCGCACGGCTGCATTAGCCAAAGACCCCTAGCCGCACGGCCTCATTAGCTATTTTAGGGAAGCCTATAAATAGAGCCCTCCTCTACCCATTTTACATACACAAGATCACCAACCATTACACAATACACTATACTCAAGCAAATGCTGCGAAGTTAGGAAGCCAAAAGGGTGCCAAGAAGCCTCCTCCCTCCTCCTTGAAAATCTAGAAGTTGGTCCTTCCACCTAGCTCCACCCAAAGAAGAAGAGGCCACCATTGGTAACTTCTCACTCCCTAAACTTGCATCCTAATTGCTCTATATGATTTAATTGCTCATTGCATTTCATATATTGTTATTATCTTTGCTTGGGACTTGGCATTCATAGTTAAAGATCATATCTTTATACCCCCTTTCCCCCTTTTGCATGCATTAGGCATCCCTTGCCATTAAAGATGTAATCTTTTGAATCAAAGGTGCATCCTTTGCACCTAAAAAACCTATTTTTACATAAAAATGCCACCTTCATGCATCATTTGCACATAAAAATCCAATCTTTATGATAAAAATGCATCCTTTGCACATGAAATCCTTTTTCAAGCATCCTTTGCATTAAAGATCATATCTTTATCCTAAATTAGCATCCCTTGCTTCTTAAAAATGCAATCTTCATGCATCCCTTGCATATTTGAATCCCAATTTCTTCATAAAATGCATCCTTTGCATAAAAATCATGTCTTTATGCATCCTTTGCAAATAAAGATCATTTCTTTAAATCAAATGCATCCTTTGCAAATAAAGATCACTTCTTTAAATCAAATGCATCCTTTGCAACCCAAAAATGTCCTCTTTTCACTAAAAATGTCATTTTTACATGCATTCCCCCATGTCCCCATTAGCAACCTTGGAACGGACAGGTGTAAAAGATCCTATCTTTACATCGTTTCTTCCATTAAAGGTTTCATAATTTCTTTAGAAAGGGACAACCTTGTACCCTATATCTCCGATTATCACTTAAGACGAGTATGAAGCATCTATATGAGCTCGACCGTCTTAAAGTGTAGGATTGATGGGCTAAGGACATTCCTTCCTAAAGAACCTCATTTTGTGACTATAAAAGGGAGTCATTTTCTCGATCATGCACAGTCCCGAGGTTAAAAATGCAATGATCACAAGTCCAAGATGAGGACGGGATCATAATCCCGAATACATAAAATTCCAAGGAATCCCGAGCGACAACCAATAAATGGTTTGTACGTCCGGAAGACAACTTGGGACATTCCCCCCCTTATTTTCAATCACATGCACACAAGAAAGCACGCAAGCAAGCACGATTATTGAAATCTTGGGAGACTTGCTCCGGCAAGGCACCTTGGGTGAACGACGATCCGTTCTTCCCAAGGGGTAACTTAACCTCCGAACCCATAAAACCTTTTTTTCAAAGTTTTGAGGTAATCAAAATGGCGTGGCGACTCCGTTTTTCAAATTAAACCGGATGTCTTCAAACTCGCGTGAATTTCCAATACACAAAATTTGGGGCACACATTCACAACAGGTCTTGGAACTGTCGCAGCATGTCTTCTCCCAACACAAAGTCCCATTCACTTGTCATTTCTGCCTTCGTGACCCACAAATCATTAGGGATTAGTGGGACGGATTCTGTTTCATCTGGAGAAGCATCGCAGTCGCTGAAGATTTCAAAGCCCGGTTGGCGCTTTCCTTTATCATCAGTCCATGGTTCTGAAAAGATAAAGTAGGGAATACTTTCCCCTTCTCGAACAAAGTAGCCATTGAGTGTCTTTCGATATGGCTTGAGGTTGCCATTCTTGGGCTTTAGGTCGTCGTAGCCTTTGTATGTGGTTACTTCCCACTTGATTTGAGTAAAGCCCCACTCTTCTTCGTCATCTTCATCGTGGATGGAGATGATGTATCCTAGGCCATGCTTTGTGTGAAGCGGGGGGACCGGTGGCGGTTCCGTTATCCCTTGTAAGTGCTTTCCAAGCCCCAATCCAGGAAAGTACCCTTTTGCTAGCATCATTCTCCAGACAGGAAGGCTTCCGGAAAACCAAAGTGCCTTGGAGTAGTCATTTTCGTTGCAAGTTTCTATGACATTCACAGTGTTTTCTTTCTCGATCTCAAAGCCACTGAACAGGAAATCAGAAGTGCTATGTTGTACTTCGAGGATAGGACTAGCAGTAACCATTTCTCCGTGTATGGTGACTATCGTATTGTTGTGTTTGAACTTGATGCATTGGTGCAGGGAGGAGGGCACACCCCCTATGTCGTGTAGCCAAGGGCGACCAAGCAGCAAGTTGAAGGATGCCGGGATGTCGATGACTTGAAATTCGATGCTCATAGTGACTTGCCCCATTTCTACAGGTATCACGACTGATCCCAGAGCAGTTCTAGCAGTACAATCGTACCCCCTTACAGTATGCCCGGATGGCTTGAGGTCTTTGTGGGTGAGGCCTAAGGATGATAAGGCTTTCTTTGGGAGGACATTGATTGCAGAACCATTGTCGACCAAAATGCGCGGCATTCGGTACCCATTCACCTTAGCAGTTATGTAGAGGGCCTCATGATGATTGTTCCCATAGGACGGGAGGTCCAAGTCAGTGAAAGTGATGACGTTACCAAATTGCACTTGGCCAATCATTTGAGTGAGCTCTTCGGGTGTTGCTTCCGAGGAAATGGTCATTTGAGCCAATGCCTTTTTCAACATCTCACGGTGCTTGTGAGATGCTCCTATGAGATCCCAAACTGAGATGTTTGCTTGTGTCTTCTTTAACTGAGTTAAGAGAGGGTCCTCCGGTTCGCTTGGCGATGAGGCTTTGGCTTGTTTTGGAGGATTTTCACCCCTTGGGTCTTTGTTGGTGATCACACGACCGGATCGTGTGAGTAGGTTGACTGTTTTAGACCCTTTTCCCTTTTGTTCTAGGATTTCCTCCCAAGACATCATATAACAGAAAGAAGATTTATTAAATTCAAGAGGGCTCTCGTCCACAATTGAGGCTAGACGAGTAGGGTCCTCGAAGCTACTTTCTATCTCTATCAGATTGACCTCATTGTTTGGCAAAGGATTAGTAACAAAATTAGGTAATCCTATTTCTTTATCGTCAAACAAATCTTGGATGACATCTTTCAAGTGGAAGCAAGAGTTGGTGTCGTGACCGGTGAAGTTGTGGTACTTGCAGAAGAGGTGATGAGCATGGTTGGCAGGAAGATCCTTCTTTGGAGGCCCACCTTCTCTTGGTTTGATTTTCCCGTTCTTGACAAGCACTTCGAAGAGTTCTTCTTGGGTGATTCCTTCAAGCTTGTCATAATGTCTATCCTTCTTCTTCTTTTGTGGTGGAGGTACTGCAGAGTATTTACCATTTTCGGGATGATTGAAGACAATGGCATTGACAGATGCATCTTTGGGTTTGGAAGAGGAAGAAGAGCTCTTGTTGCAACGGAATCCACTTTCTTTCTTGAATTCCCTTTTTTGTTTGATGAGTCATTTAACCGTATGCCTGACTTGTGAAGTTCGGCGAAGATAGGAAAATAGTTGCCGGCTAGCTTGTCTTGATATTCCTCTCTAAGGCATTGTATGAGGATGTGAATTTGCTCGTCTAGGCTAGGCCTATCAACGATTTCAGTTAATTTGGTTCTCCACCTTTTGACAAAATCTGTGAAGGATCTGCTCTAAGCCGCTTGGTTTGCTCAAGTTCTCTTCTAGTGGTGCGATAAGTGGAGTTGTCCTCGTATTGCTTTTGGAAAGTACAACTAGCGAGTGGCCAGTCGAGTCTTGTAGAGAGTGGAAGGGTCATATACCAATCTCTTGCAGCACCATCGAGAGTTTGGGGAAAGCATTGGGCTAACAGGTTGTCATCAACACCCATAGGTAGCATGGCCCAAGAGTAAGTCTCCAAATGTGATTTGGGACAGGTGGTGCCATTGAATTTTGCAATGTCGGGTGTCTTGTACTTTCTAGGAAGCTTTGACATGGATTGACGAAGGGTGTCATAATCAATAGAGAGCGAGGCTCCCTTACTCACATCGAGGGATGCAAGTTTCTTTTCTAGCATGGCCATGGTAAGGGGTTCATTCTTGCTTTCCCCCTTGCTTTCTTTCTTGGATGTGTAGCTTTCATTGTCAGATGAGGAAGATGACAAGCTAGACTCGTACTTCTTTTTCATGCCTTTGCTTTTGCGGCAACCCTTGGCCCTTTTGGTGTATGACTCCTCTTCTCCGGAGGAAGAATCATTTTTCTTCTTCTTTTCTTTGTTGGCTAGTGCAGCCCTAAGCTCTTGAATTTCTTCCACGAGAGTGTGGATTTGGGAAGCTTGCACTTCTAGGCGATCATTGGCTTCTTCCAGAAGTTTGTGGTTGTTTTCGGACAGAGTTTCGTTACCCGGAATGTTGTCGATGTCGGACATTGTGTTAGGAGTCTTGAAGTTGAGTAGCTTCGGAAAACTGACAGAAGAGATGTAGATATCAGAATCTAGCCCCAACGAGTCGGAAGCAGGCTCAAATTCAGCAAACAGAAGCATTATCCCGCGCGAGACAAGTAATCCCGCGCGAGATAATCACACGGAAAGTCAATTTTTATTTAAGCCTAAATTTTGGTCGGAAACGGAAAGTCCGTTTTGAGGGGTTTCTATGGCCTTTATCAGAACCTAACGACTAAGCAATCAATCCGATTTTTGTAAAACAAAGCCATGTAAGATTGTTTTTGAAGGATTATATGCATATATTTTTTGAAGGGACATCCGAAAGGGTCATTCCGAAGGGACTTTTTCCGAAGGGACTTTTTCCGAAGGGACTTTTCTGAATCCTTCTTTATTGTCAATTTTGCATGGCTTTGTTTTGGTCAAAAACAAGAAAAGATCACCGAGTCAAAACCGACCGGTCACGGAGTGATCCTAAAAAGGTCAATCTACATGAGAATGTGGCGATGCAGGGCTGGAAGGCTAGGCTCCCCGCGATATGACAATCTAAGTGGATTGAATACGCGGAGTGGGATTGTCCAACTTCGGAGAGACCGGTGACTAGGTGGTTACCGTCATCCGTCCTTAGTGTGGGTCCCGGGTTTATAGAGGGTATGCAGTGCAATGACAGTTATAATATGAGTGCGCGTGTGTGATAGTCAATCTAGATGATAGAGTAAAATAGAGAGTTTTTTTTAAAAAAATCAAAAGGAAAACCGATAGTGGCTGCACCAAGTGGTTGCCTACGTTTCTCCCAAATTAGGAAGACTCAGGCCGTCGTAGCTCCACATAAAGAGAGAGAAAGAGAGATAAATAATTCAATTTACAACTCCCGAATCCACAATGGACCGGACTTTAATTAAATAAAACCCAATCGCACGCAGTTTATATATAATAATCAATTATTTAAAGGAAACGAAGGTTCGAGTTCTACACCTTAAGGGAGGCCTTAAGATGCAGGAACTCTGCAGATAATGAATTCTGGGATCCCCCTTGCATGTTCGGCTCTCGTCTTGGACTATGAGACAAACGGGAGAAACCAGAAAACAACCAGATTGCCGAAGCAATATCTCGCGCGTGATATGATACCTCGCCGCGAGACATGCCTCATCTGAGAGCAAAAAATTCGAATTTACATTTTTTTTTTGAAAACCTCTCTTTTAATTTTGACGCAAGTTTAAGCCTCTTAATTTTAAGTCCCCAGCGGAGTCGCCACTGTAGCGTTGTGAGGAAAAAGAATTTTATCTTTTCGTTTTGAGTCGCCACCTATATTATTCGATTGGAGAAAATAGGAAAACCATTTTGAAAGAGATTTGGGTTCGGGGCTTAGGTTATGAAATGGGTAGGTCAAGGAGCATCCATTTCACCCAATCCGGAGATCGGTCTTGCTAAAGAAAAGAGAGGTTTTCAAAAGAAAAGAAAAACGATTTTAAATATTATAAACAAAGGTCCATTTATTGGGGTTAAACGGAATGTAGGATCGATTGCTTCGAGACCGTCTCCATGATTTGGAGAGGCTCTAGGCCGATCCTAGATTCTATGGACTTATACCACTCTAACAATCAATTAGAAAGGGATTTAGGGGTTACCTTGCGTGAGGTGATTTGGGCAGAGTTTCGACTCAAGTTTATAATCGACTCTTGACACGGACAGAGCTTTGCCTCGGTCCTTGACTCGGAGCTTGATGTTTGTTTGTCAACCTTGACAAACAAACTATGAGGTGAATTTTTAGGGTGATTTTGTAGGATTCTTTCAGGGAAAGAAGCCAACAAAATCTATGTGTGTTGTGAAAATTTGCCGTCCTTTGATCCTTGGAAGTCACCAAGTATTTATAGGGAATGGATAGGAAGAAGTGGATAGGTAAAACCCTATTAGATGGTTCTAGACTCCAAATCCTATTGGTTGGCCGGAGGGATAAAGTTTTATCCTGGAAAGAGGTTGAAATCGACGAGGAAACTGTCGTCTGCAATCTGCAGAGGGGGGATATCTCGCGCGAGACACGCCATCTCGCGGTGAGATATTGCTCTTGTGGACAGTTTTGTCCTTTCCTCGTTATCTCGTATGCAGTTTAGTCCCAAACTAACGGTGGTTAGTCAAAACTTAACGAAACATGACGAAATGGTGGATTTCTACTTCTTGACTCAAAGCGAGACTTAGAGTGGTATAAGTATGATCCGATGTGTTCAGAATGGGGTGTCTACAGGTGGTGAAGAGTCTTTTGATCCCCACACTTTGGTGATTATGACAGAGATGCCTTTAAAGAATTGGGAGACATTCTCAGGGCCGATAGCCAGCCGACAGCAAATGATCACAGAGCTTGGATTGGTCCCCCATCCCTCTCAGTCCAGTCATGTCAAACACCCTGTTATCCGTACCCTTGAGTCAGGAGTCTTTGAATTCCAGTCCTCTGAGTCATCTGAAGGCCTCACACGCCTAAAGATTATGAATATGTAGCCAATGTCATCTTTCCTTTCGCTTTGAATGAAATGATAGATCTTTCTGAGTATCCCCTTATTGCCAACTTAACAAATGATAAATTAACTAATAACTTAACAACAGTTAATAATGAATCATTTGAACAAGATGCAAACACACTAAACGAACAATAGATTAAAGAAATCTTTAAGCAGGTTACAGAAAAAGAGGAAAACCGGGCCCAAGCTACCGAGGAGGTTTTGACAAGTGTTAACTTGGGTACTGTCGAGGAACCCAAAGAGACACAGATTGGGAACTTCTTCCAGGGAGTTGAACGGGACAGACTAGTTAATCTGCTCAGAGAATACATGGATGTGTTTGCATGGTCATATAAGGATATGCCGGGGCTAGATAGTTCGATTGTGGAGCACAGAATCCCTCTAGCACCAGATGCCAAGCCAGTAAAGCAGAAACTAAGAAAGATCAAGCCAGAGTGGTCTCTACAGGTCAAAGAATAGATTGAGAAGCTACTGCGGGTAGGATTCATCAGGGTCATCGAATATCCGACATGGTTATCCAACATCGTGACTGTGACTAAGGCCAATGGGAAGGTGCGCTGTTGTGTAGATTTGCGGGATCTGAACAAGGCCAGCCCTAAAGACGACTATCCCTTGCCAAACATAGATATTCTGGTGGATGCCACTGCTAACTACAAAGTCAATTCCTTCATTGATGGCTTTGCTGGTTACAACCAGATCTAGAAGGCCGAGGAGGACCAAGAAAAGACAGCCTTCACCACACCGTGGGGAACGTACTGCTATACTGTGATGCCTTTCGGGCTTAAGAATGCCGGGGCTACGTACCAGAGGGCAGCAACCGCACTCTTTCACGACATGATCCACAAGGAAATTGAGGTCTATGTCGATGACATGATAATCCATTCCAAAGGTGAGGATGGACATCACTCCAAATGCACCTTTGGAGTGACAAGGGGAAAAGTGCTTGGGTATATGGTCACGGAACGAGGTATTGAAGTCGATCCTTAAAAGATCAAGACCATTATGGACATGAGGCCACCTCAAACCCAGACAGAGGTCAAAAGCTTTATGGGAAAATTACAGTACATCAGCCGTTTTGTCAACCAGCTGACTACCATGTGCGAGCCCATTTTCTAGCTCATGAAGAAGAATGCAAACACAGAATGGACTGAGGAATGCCAGGATGCCTTTGACCAAATCAAGGCGTACCTAGTACATCCCCCGGTACTATGTCCCCCACATAGACAGAAACCTCTTCTGCTCTATCTCACTTTCACTGATACGGCAGTTGGGGCTATGCTTGCTCAGGAAAAGAAGGACTCTCGGTAGAAAATGCCATTTACTTTGTCAGCCGGAAGCTACAAGGAAGTGAGCTCAATTACTCAGCGTGGGAAAAGACTTGTGCAGGACTGGTCTGGGTAGTCGGTAAGCTAAATCATTACATGGAAGCCCACTCTGTGAACTTGGTCTCGAAAATGGACCCCATCAAGTACATATTCGACAAGCCTTCCCTTTCGATGCGTCTAGCAAAGTGGTCGTTCTTCTTGGATGAGTATGACATCAACTATGTGACGAGAAAGGCAATCAAGGGTCAAGCGTTGTCAGACCATCTGGCGAACTTCCCTAGCAATGAAGACCGCGGACCTGAACCCCAATTCCCAGATGAAGGGATCTTCGTAGTTGAGCCTGAAAACCGATGGCAGTTCTTCTTTGACGGAGCTGCTAACAAGAGAGGAAACGGCGTAGGAATGCTACTGGTCGATCCAAAAGATGAGCACACGCCAATAGCCATCAAGTTGAACTTCCCTGCCATGAACAATGCCGCAGAGTATGAAGCTTGCATTGCTGGTTTAGAGGCTGCCTTAGAAAGGAATGTCAAGGAGCTCGAGGTCTATGGAGACTCAGCCCTGATCATCAACCAGGTCTCCAACAAGTGGAAGACTGTGGATCCTAACCTTGAAAGATATCATGCCTACATGGAAGAGTTGACTGAGGTGTTCAGAGAAGTAACCTTCCATTACCTGCCAAGGGATAAGAACAGATTTGCAGATGCCTTAGCTACTCTAGCCTCATTGGTAGAGATCCCCGAGGGAAAGGCCATAAAACCATTCAGAGTGGGTAGAAGAGAACCCCCAGCTTTTTGCTGTTAAATAGACTTGGGACCAAAGCCTGTCAAGGAACCCTGGTACAGTCAGATTTACCAGTTTCTCAAAGATGGGGAGTTAGCTTTCAGAGATGAAGAAGGTAGACCAAGGAAAGGCATCAAAGCCAAGAGCCTGCAAGCCCTGAAACGGTTGGCCTCCTACTATGTCATCCTAAGGGGCGATCTGTACAAGAGACGGTACCAAGGACCAATCCTCCTGTGTGTCACCCAAGAAAGGTCCAGAGAGTTAATGACCGAAGTCCACAACGGTCCCTGCGGTACTCATATGAATGCCAGAGCATTGATGCAAGTGATCCTCAGAATGGGCTACTACTGGATTTCCATGGAAACAAACTGTGTCCAGTATATCCGAGCGTGCGACAAATGCCAATGGTTTGCCAACCTCAACCATCTTCTGCCTCATGACCTGTACTGCATGACGACTCCTTGCCGTTTGCAACATGGGGTATTGACGTGATAGGGAAGATAACCCCGACAGGAAGCAATGGGCATGAATTTGTGCTAGTGGCTGTCGACTACTTCATAAAGTGGGTATAAGCCAAGTCCTACAAGGTCCTCACTTCTAGAAAGGTGGCCCAGTTTGTCAAAGAAAATATCATGTGTAGATATGGGGTGCCCAATGATGTCATTTCAGATAATGGGTCGCACTTTGAAGGGGACTGCGATAGATTGCTGTCAGAATTCAGAATCCCTCGCCACCAATTGTCCCCGTACAAACCTCAGACCAATGGAGTCGTAGAAGCTGCCAATAAAATGCTCGAGTGGATTATCCGGAAAATGGCCACCCGTGGTCGTGACTGGCCTGAAAAGCTTCATCTGGCACTCTGGGGCTATAGAACGTCTGTCAGGACAGCCACGGGAGAAACTCCCTTTGCCCTAACTTACGGGATGGAAGCAGTGTTGCCAGTAGAGTTGGAAATCCCGTTACTAAGGGTCCTCCTGGAAAACAGTGTCAATGAAGTAGAATGGTTGCGCAGCCGGCACGATGAATTGGCCCTGCTTGATGAAAGAAGGCTAAAAGCCATGGAGCACACCCGAGCCTACCAGAGGCGAATGGCTAGGGCATTCGAAAAAAAGGTCAAGGCCAGGGACATCAAAGAGGGTGACCTAGTGCTGAAAGTGAAGCCCCCTACCAGAGATAACTCCCTGGGAAAGTGGCAACCCATTTGGATTGGCCCGTATGTGGTGCAGAAAATACTCTCGGGAGGAGCGATGAAGCTTGCGGACCTGGACGGCAATCCATTTGTCCACCCAGTCAACGGTGATAGGCTCCGCAGGTATTATGTCTAAAAAAAAAAGAAAAGAAAAAAAATAATAAAATACATAGTGCAAAAAGAGTAATGCCCAGCTAGGCTGAAAACCCAAAAAAGGGCGGTCTAGGCAAAAGACAGGGTTGCACATAAAAAAAAATAAATAAAAAGTAAGAAGAAAAAATGCATAGTGCAAAAAGAGTAATGCCCAGCTAGGCTGAAAACCCAAAAAAGGGCGGTCTAGGCAAAAGACAGGGTTGCACATATAAAAAAAAACTGAAAAAACAAAAATCCTGATAGTTCACCAGAATGAACTACGAAGACCTGAGCCCCTTAGTCTTTCTTGTGAAAGGGGAACGTAGGCAGCCAGAAATGGTTCGGTCTAAACAATAAATAAGACATTCAAAGTTTCCATGAAATGTGTCTTATAAATTCTGAGATAATATCTCTTGTTAATTACAAGTTAAAAACTTCTTGATGAGTTCAAGCACGGTCTACTCTTGACTGTGCTAACCTGCTACAAAGATCTAAAACATACAAAAAAGACCTAATAAACTATTGTGTTTGCAAACGGCAATAAGGGAATCCTAGGAATAGATCTATCAGTCGTCATTCAGTGAGTCCTCCTTGGTCTTCTTCCCTTTACCTCGACCTCTTCGAGTGTTCTTCCTCTTCTTGTCTATGATGTCGGTCTCCCTCATCCCAATTTCCGGTATCCTCACTGGAGCCTCCACCAAACCCGTGTCAATAAGTGCCTTCTCAATCCTGGCACGAGCTCGTACCTCCTCCCTCTGAGCCTCAGTAAGGGGAGCAACTTTCGATAGCCTCTCATATCGAGCTTCCATATCCCAGATAAGGTCACCCGACTGGTTGTGGCAACTAGCCTTAGCCTCAATTTCCCTTAGAGTCCTGCTCGAGTCACAGTCGGCTCCTAATAAAGCCTGACGTCTCTCTCCCAAAATGACCTGAGTCGCCCCCATCTCCTTCTCGTACCAGTCCAAGTAGGCCATGGTCAAGATAGTACTTTTCCTGCTCTTGAGAATAGCCCTGGGTGGAAAAGCAGTGTATGTCCACGCCCTCGAGAAAAATGAGAAGCTGGCTGGATCCCTCATGTCAAAAGGCACTACCTCCATGGTACCGATGTCCTTCCAATCATCCAAAGGCTCCTGCAAGATCCCAAACTGCCTGGACACTAAGCAGGGGATGTAGAAAGATGACCAAGACAGCCCCGAAACCCTCACTATGTAGGACTCCTGGAACGTCCTCCGGGTCTGCAACCTCCAATGAGGCACCCACCAGTGAATGTCCGAGGTGGACAACCTAGCCATTGTCAGCTCCCAGCTACCCTGATCTTGTTGCCTAGGTGCACCCCTCCGGGAAATCACCCAAGGGCACTGAGTAGGTGAAGCCCCCGACAAAGCCCCAAGCCTCTCTTGTAACCATAGAGTCAGCACCGCTGGGCTCCCAGACCTCATGAAATGGTCTCCCCTAGCCATCCTATCGATGCCATACAGATTCTCACCCAAAACCAGTGGGACAATATCCTTCCCAGCCCGGCAATCTCTAACCATGTCCAAAAGGCCACCATGGCAGACCCCTACGGACTCAGCAGTGAACAAAGATGATAACACATAGAGGATAAAGAAATCCATAGCCACCGTGGTTGTAGCCGCATCCGGAGACCCAAACCTGCCCGGGATATCAGAAAGGTCAATCCTGTAAGGGGAAACCATCATCCCCTCGGCCTCTTCCAGAGAGATTTGCAGAAAAGATGCCAACTTTACAGTCACCGACACGTCTCCGATCAGAGGAATCAAAACAGCCTCAATTTGTGGACCCCCAATCAATTCTCAGACCCTGAATCAATTCCCGGAAGTCTTCGAAGGTTGGGACGAGTTCATTGTAAGAAAAGCAGTAAACATGTCTCCGGACGTCCCAAAACCTCGCTGCGGCACTCAAAAGGTCCCAATCGGGTGGGAGATCCTTCAAATGCCATAAAGATTTGATCTTGAAGGTGGTATCGAACAGCCCCTTGTTAGATTGAAAGTTGTGTCTCATCCAAGATTGAAGATCGGACAGAAAACGGTCTCTTTTCCCCTTTTGCAATCTGACGGGTTTCTCCATGGCAAGTGATCAAAGTTGATGATTTTTGGTCAAAAATGTGCTCTGGGATCAGTTGGGACAAGTCTACGGTGAAAATGAAATGAAAGGGCCATTCCTTGATTTTATTTGAAAAAAAAAAAAACCAGTTCAGACAAAACGTCCAGCCGCACGGCTGCATTTGCCCAGGACCTGGCCGGACGGCGTCTTTTGCCTCTGCAGAAAAAAAATCTGCAGCAGCTCCTGCTGCTGCCCAAGTGGAGTTCTCACCCCACTTTCTCAACAAAACCTGCATAAAAACATGTCCAAACACCATTCATGCAATCGTATATCATCACAAACCATTTTGGCCCAGTTTCAGCCCCATTTCCAAGCAAAAAAGCTACCCCGAGGCTCAAGTAATATGCAAAAACATAACGCATAGATAAGAAAAGCAAATAAAATACCAATACATTGTCTTCGCCTCCTTGGCGCCCAAATAAAATGAAAAAATAAACAAATTGTGCATAAAAGTGTTCATTGTCCTCTTCTAGGTCAACCTAAGGAACCCTAAGCTTCCGACTCCTCGTCGTCACTGCTTAGTTCATAGAACTCTCGATCCTTCATCAAATCTTCAGCATCACTTACGTCAGATAGATTGACATTCACGTGCTCATACTCCACCAGCTGCTCTAAGATGTCCGTGTTGGGCCCCTGTCCCCGTGGCACGGCGCTAGTGGAGGAGGTCTGGTATCCTGAGGCTGACGAGGTAGAGGCTGTGCTCCCAACATGCCTCCTCTTGCGCACGGGCTCCTGCACATTTGCCCAAGCCCTGGAAGCACAGGCCAGCTTCCTCAGAAGGGACCGGCACACATCCTTCCAACCCCTATTCTGCCGTACCAAACCATCATAGGAACGAGCAAGAACCTGCGAGAAAAGAGAAGAAAAACTCAGAAAATCTCAGAAAAGTTCAAAATCACATAAAGCAAAGAAATCTGAAAAGGAAAAAGACCCTAGAGATACTTACAGTACTGTCAGGTGGCAGAGTATACCGGGGCTCCCTCGTGTCAGGAACAGACACCATGAACCTCCTCGGTACCCCGTTTACCACATAGGAGAGATGAGCAGGAGGCATAGGCGGATTAGTCGGCTCTGCTTCCCCGTACCCCTGAGTGATAGCCATCTTCACTAGCTTCTGCGGCGTCCTCAACCGCACCTCCACAAAGGTGGCATACGGGGTAGCAAAGTCGAAATACTCCTCAGCCGCCACACCGGCCTGATACCTCGCTATCTCATTCTCTGACCAGTTCCTGGGCTGCAGCATAAGCGGTGGAGGATCATGAGGAGTGATGGCGTCCAAAGGAGGGACAAAGCCATGCTGCCTGGAGAAGCGATCCCCCAAGTAAATAACATCACATGTCAGCCCTGTCAGCCATCTCCTCTGCCTGGTCGCCTCCAAAGCATCCCCTAGCAAAACCTCCGGGTACCTCCCCCAAGGATAGAAATGCACCCCATTGTGACCATCCCTGTTGATGAATGGTCTCACCATCTTGTAATCAAAAGTAATACGGGTCTTCCTGGTGAACTTATCTCTAGCCTCTCCCCTCCAACGAATCATGGCCGAGAAGATCTCCGAATCACTCTGTTGGTTCCAAGGAAAGAATCCAATCACCTCACAAAACCAGACTTGCATGTTCAAAACAAAAGGGTCATTTCTCTCATAAAATCTCAAGACAGAAGAGTAAGAGAGAGAAAAGAAAGTGAGGATACCTCCAAAGCAAAAGAAAAACAATCCATAGAAGCAGCCTTGTTCCGGTTATACATATCCCAAGAGAAATAGAGCTCAGCCAATCCGGCCTCACCCCAAGAGACCGCCCCAACCTCATCCAAGTTCTCCAAAGAGTCAAGCAGGCAAAGCATTGCCAATGTCCCAGAGTTCGCAAAAATGGTGACTGACAGCATCAACCACAGAAAAGCTCTTGCGAGCTGGTGGGCAGTCACCTCATTGGCGGCAAACCCCTGCTTGCACTCCAGAACTGCCACCTCAACATACCTCGTCTCCATCCCATGCCCCTTAGGACGGAGGTCAAATCCCACCAAAGCTCTAAACTCCTCTGCGGTGATGTGATCTCTCCAGGTCACAGGCCTCCCAGTGAACTGCAAGCCAGTGATAGCAGTAAAATCGGCCGGAGTCACCGTGATCTCTTCCTAGCTGAGATGAAAGCTGTGAGTGGTGTCCCACCAGAACTCTGAAAGGGCCTGGACCAGCCCCTTGCTCTTAGAGGTCACATGAATGCCTCTGCTAATAGCGTCAATGAACAAATCGAGCTCGGTACCCATCACTAGCTGGTCGGGATTCATCCAAACCTTCTCAAAGTTGGGCATCTTATCCCACTACTTCACAGCCACCTCAGAAGGTCCCCTCGACTTGTTCTCCTGTAGGTAAACACAACAAAAAATGTGTCAGTCCTTCATCTCATCCCAAAAGCATTCATATATTCCAAAGTGCACATATTTTCAAAGAAAAGCATTCCTAGGAGATTTCTAGCATCCTTTGCCTAGAAAACGTGTCCTTCATCATTTGAAACACGTCATCCCGAGCACATTGCTCTCCTAAGTGCAAAAGTCCAATTTTCACGAAATTATTTGCACATAAGCACTAATTTTTCAAAAAATGGCATGCATGAATCCTTTTCATCGTCCAAAATCTTATTTTCCCATTCATGATCAGAAATTGACCTAGTTCTAGCACATGCAAGGACTCCGTCACATTTTAGACATTATTTTTCTCACTTTATTTTCAAATAATGAGTCATTCTCATTATTTTTCAAATAAATTGCGCATGCATGTTCATTTATGCCCATAGCCTCATAGGTTAATCATCAAATTCCCAAAGTCATTGAAAAAAATCATAGGAAAATTTGAAAAAATTCCTAAAAATTGGGTCAAGCCCTAAATCAATCAAAAACAATCAAAATTGACAAAATCAAGCAAATCAAGAATGCTTACCCCAATAGATTGAGGTTTCGTAGATTTGTGCTCCCTCCTACCGGGATAGAGCTCGGAAGGAGGTGTGTTGAATTCGTACTTTCACTCGATTCAAACGAGCTCCCTCCTCCTCCTCCTAGCGGCTTCCGACAAGTTCCTCCGTCCTTGCCTAGGCACAATATTCCCCTCCGGATCCATCTTGAGTAGTAGAAGCAAGAGAATTGAAGAATTTTGAAAAATTCTCTCTCTACTCTCTCTCCTTTCCTCGGCAACAATGGCTGTTTGCCCGTTTCAAATTCTGTTTAAATAATCTAGTGAAATTAAACTTCAAGACGGATGACTTCTTTGGCCTCATCTCTCGTCGGGCAGCTTCATTCGCTCTGAGCTGAATTTAAGCTTTTGCCCCTAGACTTTCCACTTAGGCATACAATTAACGTTATCTCTTAACCAGAGTAACGTTGTTTCCCAAGGATATCCGTTATCTCTAAAGAAAATAAACCTTCCTTTCGAAGCACCTCCGTTACTTCCGTTATAACGGAATAACGCTAAGTGACATCCTCCGAATTGTCAAAGCTCAAGCTTTAGCTACCTCTATCTCATAGATAGTGAAGTACGCTTTAGTTTTCTAAACTTTAGCTACCTCTATCTCATAGATAGTAAAGTACGCTTTAGTTTTCCAAGTTTTAGCTACCTCTATCTCATAGATAGTGAAGTACGCTTCAGTTTTTCCAAACTTTAGCTACCTCTATCTCATAGATAGTGAAGTACGCTTCAGTTTCTCTAAGCTTTAGCTACCTCTATCTCATAGATAGTGAAGTACGCTTCAGTTTCTCTAAACTTTAGCTACCTCTATCCCATAGATAGTGAAGTACGCTCAAGTTTTTCCAACTTTAGCTACCTCTATCTCCTCGATAGCGACGTAAGCTTTAGTTTCTTCAGGTGACAACCTCCATTAATTGTCAAATCAGGTGACAACCTCCATTAATTGTCAATCAGGTGACAACCTCCATTAATTGTCAATCAGGTGACAACCTTCATTAATTGTCAAATCAGGTGACTCCTCCATTAATCGCCAAAACCTCAAGGATCCTAGACATTGTTCCTAACTATCTAGTGAGACTTGAACTACGACCAAGGCTTGATTCCTCCAGTATATGTAGGTATCCTTTCATAAAGGTCCAGCCATCCGACCACATCGGTCACCCTCTTCATTCATCGCTCTTCAGTGGTGCATGAGCCTTTCATAAAGGTCCAACCATCCGACCACATTGGTCACCCTGTTCCTTCGTCACTCCTCAGTGGTGAAGTAGCCCCTCATAAAGGTCCAGCTATCCGACCACATTGGTCAATCCCTTCATTTGGCATATCCCCAGTAGGATCAGCCATTTGACCTCCTAGGTCATTTTCCTTTCCATCTTCCTAGCAAGGGACCAGTTTCTCTTCGCCATTCCCAGTAGACCCCGAACTACGACCTGGCTTGATTCCTTCGAGATACGTAGGTAGCCTACTTTAGGTTCAGCCAATTTGTCACAAATGACACCCCTTTCCCCAGCGGATCTTTTCCGAACTACGATCATGGTTTGATTCCCACCCGGGATACGTAGGTAGCCTTCCAAAGGTTCAGCCACTCGATCACCTTTGTTACCCAATCTGTCTCGGCAGTTTTCCAGATTAGATCCTTTTTTATCGACAACCCCACTCGCCCTGCAAGTGATGTTATCGAGGGGCTTCTGTAAGTACCCAAATCTGGCTCATTCCTTCCGGTTAAGTTTCCCGGCAATTCCCCGGACTTTCTTAAAATTCAGGGGTAATTAGGGAACTTTCCCAAACCTTCTGAGGGGCGAAGGACTTGTTAGGAATTAAAATTCCACGTAGTCCCTCATTGGAAAAGAACTTCTAGAATGCCACCTTGCATGATTCTAGAAACAAACTGAGTCACTAATGGATAAGACCGCACTGCTTCATTAGCCAAGGGTTACAGCCGCACGACTTCATTAGCCAACACAAAAAATGCCTATAAATAGAGGCCTCCTCTATTCATTTTGATATACAATTTTGGCACTGTTACTCTGCCAAAATTGAACCACGAAATTCCATAGAGCTGAAACCTCCCAAAATCACCTCCCTCCTCTCCAAAATCCTTCCAAAGTTACTCCTTCCTTAGGAAACCTTCAAGGGAGATAGAGGAACATCATCATTGGTAACCTCTCCTCCTCTTCTCTTTAAAATATACTTGTTATTCTTGTTATATTGCTCCTTGCCATTTATTTTGCTATTTATTAGATTTATATTTGATTTATTGCTATAAAAATCAAGTCTTTATCCATGTAGATCATAATACCACATTCCCCTATCACATGGGATTCATGGAGGATCTATCTCAAGGATGAAAAATAAGACCATAAATGGCTTGTTCTAGGGTGGATCTCTCACATGATGATGTGAAAATGTCATCTTTTCATTAAAAATGTCATCTTTATTCATAAATGTCACCCCCCTTTCCATAGACCTTGCTTCCAAGGATTGTCCACCTAAATGGTTCTTAAAGGACATAGAAAAGCCATAAAGGTCCTCCCTTTTCATTCCTAGTCCTAGCTTGCATAGTGTTCATTACATATGTTAGCATAAAAATGTCATCTTTACTTTAAAAATGCATTCCCCATGTCCCTCATGGTTGGATCACTCTCCAAGGATTGCCTAGTGACCTTTTTAAGGCACAAAAAGGCATAGGATGAGTATAAAGATTCAATCTTTATACCCCTCCCTTATGTCCCTTTGGTACTTGAAGCATCTCTTAGGGTGTAATGTTGTAAAGGTCATATCTTTACCTCGTTTCCACCACATAAAGATGCCATAGCCGGATATCCCTTTTGAAAAGGATGAACTTGAGCCCCTACATCTCCGATCATCACTTGAGATGAGCACAAAATGTCCCTATCAAGCTCATACGTCTCTAGATGTAGGATTGATGGACAAAGGTCCTTCCTTTCTAAAGAGTCTCATTCTTTGACTATAAAAGAGGTGTCCCTATTCCGATCACATGTGACCCAAGGTCTCATAATGATGATCGTAAGTCCAAGATGAGTACGGGATCAAAGTCCTGAACATATCAAAATCCAAGGAATCCCGAGCGATAACCAACGCATAGTTTATACGCCCGAAAGACAACTTGGCACATCCCCCCTTTTATCAAAACATATCCCACACACGAAAGCACAAAAAGGCAAGCACGAAAGTCGGATCTTGGAAGACTTGCTTCGGCAAGGCTCCTTGGGTGAACGCCAAACGTTCTTCCCAAGGGGTAACTTAACCTCAGGACCCAAATCCTTTTTTTCAAAGTTTTGATGAAATCAAAATGGCGTGGCGACTCCGTTATTTAATTTAAACCGGATGTCTTCAAACCGATGTGAGGCGGTGACCCCTTACACGAGAAAGCGGTCTAAACATAAAAAAAAAGAGAGCCACGATCTTGGGCACCACATTCACAGCGGCGCATCCTGACGCTTAGCCCAACAGGCCCATGGATTAAATCAGCCCAATGTCAAAATACTCAAGATGTCCCTGGATGGTTTTTAATGCCTTATAAGGCCCTTTGAAGCTTTCTATGTCTAGGTAATATGGAATTTCGGAATGGGGTGCTAACAGATCTCTTTTCCGTTACTTCCTCATGACACATTTCCCGTTACCTCCTTGTAAGACCTTTTCCGTTACTTCCTCGTGAGACCTTTCCCGTTACTTCCTCATGAGACCTTTCCTGTTACCTCCTTGTGAGACATTTTTCGTTACCTCCTCGTGAGACCAT
Source organism: Adenophora triphylla var. japonica (assembly GCA_022495995.1). Classification (NCBI taxonomy): domain Eukaryota; kingdom Viridiplantae; phylum Streptophyta; class Magnoliopsida; order Asterales; family Campanulaceae; genus Adenophora; species Adenophora triphylla. The sequence continues at coordinate 99,730 of JAFEMH010004162.1, forward strand.
TCTCGTTACCTCCTAGTGAGAATTTTCACGTTACTTCCTCGTGAGACATTTCTCGTTACCTTGTGAAACCTTCCCCGTTACCTCCTCGTGAGACTTTTTCTGTTACCTCCTCGTGAGACCTTTCCCGTTACCTCTTCTTGAGACCTTTTCCGTTATTTCCTCGTGAGATCTTCCCCTAAGAATTTATATCTCATTATCTTTTAGTAATATTGCCATCTTTTAGTAATATTAACCATCTTTTAGTATGATTACCCATCTTTTAGTGATATTGCCCATCTTTTAGTAAGATTACTCATCTTTTAGTGAGATTAACCATCTTTTAGTAAGACTACCCATATTTTAGTGAGATTAACCCTTTTTTAGTCAGATTTCCCAAGCAAGACACCATCAAAATGTCCTCAATTTGGTTAAGACTCCATTAAAATGATCTCAATCGGTCAAGATGCCTTTAAAATGTCTTTAATTTGGTCAATAAGCCTTTAAAATGTCCTCATTACGATCAAGATGCCTTCAAAATGTCCTCATTCGATCATATGCCTTTAAAATTTTGTTATCATCCCCACAGAGTTCCTTTCACCACCAGAACTACGACAGGCTTGATTCCCATTTGCGATACATAGGAATCCTTCGAACAGGCCCAGCTATTCGTCACTAAATTTCTAAAATGGTGAAAATATATTATCTTGATAGCCTCTAGAAATAGTTGAGGTAGCTAGGAAGACCGTGCGTGCGGCGCCTTTGGCCACCTGAAGGGTTTTGCGTGCAACCTCTTTAAGAGGTAGCCAACAACTATAAATAGAACCCTTCCTTACCCATTTTAAAGATCCTGAATACACACTTTGGGGAAACTCTACCAAAATTGAGGCAACCCTTTCTCTCTCCTAGAAATTTACACAAAATCAATCTCTCTTCTATCCAAATAATGTCCCATATATACATTTGGATGAAATCTTAACACAAGCAGCGTAACTAAGAAGATAGAAGTGAACCTTGATAGCTAAATCATTGATAAACTCTCCTTCCTCTTTACTTTAAATTTGTTATTTATTTGATCATGCTATATATTGAAATGTCTTGATGTAAACTTGTTACTATTGATTTGCTTATGAAATCACACATGATACCACCTGGGTTCTCTCCCTAGAAGAGCATACAACCATTAATTTGGTTAATTTGGTGTGCTAGAGGGATGAATTCATGAGGTTGATATGATTTCCCCCATAAAAATTACTCTTATCTCAATTGCATAAAATAGATCTCTATTATGTATTTCTTGCTTTAATCTTCTTGTGCTTAAGTTCACAAATGATATCAATTAGTTCATATTCCCATGATGGCATACATCCATTAAATTGGAATATAAGTATGTTCTAGGAAAATGGCTATGATATTGATGTAACTCCTTTTATGTTTCTGTAATAGCTACAATCTGTTTATTTCTGCTTAGTTTTAAGTTCATGTTTCTCTTTCTATGCAAAATCTGGCTGAGAGGTATATAAGCCCACGCGGCTCCTTTTTCCAGTCCGTGCAACTCATTTTGCCAAGGACAACCAAAGATCAGTCTGCAGCCTATTTTTGCCTTCCTATGTTAAATCTCTTTTTCCTTTTACTTTTTCCTGCTTAAAAGTGATTTTCCAAATAATGCTCTTATTTTCTAAAACCTTTATTTTCATATTTTGACTTAAAATGCACGCACACACACACGCACACATAGAGAGAAACACATTTTTGACTAGGATTACTCATAGATACGAGGCACAATGGGTGAGCCCTTGATACTTTTCACAAGGTGTAGAATGTCATCCGGACTCATACCTTACATAAATAGCTTTTTAAAATGTTTTGGCTTACAAAAAACAGCATGACGATTCTCTTTACACTCTTCGGCTTCGTCTCACTTTCATAAAAATATTTCCAAAACCACCCATACGATTGGCGCATCTAATCGGGGCACTTTCACTAGCGCCTATAGCGTATAGGCGGGGCTTACGCGGGGTCTAGGTAGGGAAAAAAATTTATACATTATTTATAATATCCACATGAAATAATAAGATGTGGCTGTGAGATGGAGGAGAATGACAAATACTTTCAAGACATGAGTCAACAGTTGATGTCGAAAACGAATGGACAAAGATGAAGATGAAGAGAGTGCTAAGGGGGGCTGATTTGAGAATTTCATTTGTAAGCCCTACACTGATATTTAAGATTTTAATGAATCAATAACGACGCCATTTTATGACCAAATATTAAATGAAATATTAATATAGCAAATCGGATCTTGGCGGTAGGAGGCACCCAACATGATAAGTCGGCGCGTATGGAACCTAGGCAACAATTTTCTGACTGAATGCGGTATTAGGCGATTTTGAAGTTATGCGTGGCATTTTATGGCCGCCTAGCGCCTAGGCGGCCTATGCGAAAGATATTTAGAACACAGGTGTCTACTAAGGTCCCATTTTATTTTATTTTTCCTATCAATTTGGAAAAACTATTTTTTTTAAAAGCGCGGCTGCATTTTAGTAATTAACTGGAACTTTTTTAAAAACATGCGATGACATTTTTGTAAATAACTTATTTTTTTAAAATCACGTGGTGACATTTTACATAAAAACCTGAACTTATTAACAATTATGACACTCTTTATAACTAAATTTGGCATGTTTTATGACTGCACATGGGGTTTTTTAAGACTAAAACTTCTGCACTCTTTAACACTAATACCGGCACTAAAAAAACACCAACTGACACTTTTAACACTAGACCTTCCACAAAAAAACGTTATCAATATTTTGAAAAAAATATCAGTTAATTACGAAATGTCACCGCGAGTTTTATATAAAGTTCCAGTTTATTACGAAAATGCCAATGCGGGATTTCAAAACTAGTTTATCTATGTGTTAGAAAAACTAGTTTTTCATAAGAACTACTCTCCATTTTTCACCATGACAATAAGTATATATTCATATGATTAAGTCAATCCATACACTGAAATTAATGAATAACTTATATTTAAAGGGATGATTACCGCTTAATCTTTCACCTTAATAAAATCTACAATTTACGAAAAATATTTTGAAAACTAACCACCTATTCCAATATTCGGAATAAATATTACCATATAGTCCAAGAACCATTTATACGTTACCTAAATGACAGAACTACCCTTTAAATCCAAATAAAGCCCTACCTCCTCTCCCCTCCCACATGACAAACATAGTCACGCACACAAATACAAACTCTCTCTCTCTCTCTCTACTTTCTTCGGCGACCCCTCCCTTCCCCACCTCCGGCAACCTTCTCCAACTTTCACTGTCATCAAACAACACACATAGTCACACACACACACACAATATTCACTCTTTTTACCCTCTACCATATCTAATCACCCCCTCCATTTTCCATGTTGTCGACTTTTTTGGTGGCCGATCTGGAAGAAAAAAGCCGACATATTTTTCATCTATGTGCAACACCCTAGGTCTGTCAGATCTCTAGGATTCATCTCAACTTTGTCCATTCAATCGAAGACTGCAAGTCCCGCCATTATGTCTCTGTCTTGCTAATGTGAAGTTGATGAAGAAGGTCCGATGAGGAGGTCGAAAGGTGAAATCGAAACAAAAACAGGTTGCATGTATCTCTCTCTGGTAATTGCATTGACACATAGGTTTTTTCTTTAGCAATAAACCTTGTCTTGGAGAATTAGGGGAATTCGTTCTTCTTGGGCATTAAAATGTTGGAATGAACTTTGAGAAATTTTTAGACTAATTTAATTATCCTAATGAAAATATTAAATTTGTTATTGATAGTATTGTTAATGAAATATCAATTACCAATTTTATATTTACATTAATATAGTTAAATCAACATGTAATTATTGTTGAAATTTCATTTGTAGTAACAAATGAATAATAAGAAGAAGATAATTTTAGGACGGATGAAGTAGTAGATTGAAACTAAAATATGTCAAATAATCTAACGAAAACACAAACTAAAAGCTATAAAGACTAAAACAAACATGACCATAACTAAAAACAATTGTAAAATTAACAAATATGTCAAATAATATAAAAAAAATCAAAAATAGAAGCATAAAAGACTAAAAGATAATTGTGAACTTAACTAAAAACAATTGTGAACTTAACAATTATGTCAAATAATCTCATAAAATTATAAAAATATAGGATATAAAATACTAAAACCAACTGTGAATTTAACTAAAAAAATCTGTGAACTTAACAAATATGTCTAACAATCTCATAAAATTACAAAAATATAGGTTATAAAAAATTAAAAACAAATGTGAACTTAATAATTATGTCAAATAATCTCATAAAATTTCAAAAATAGTGGTTATAAAAGATTAAAAACATCTGTGAATGTAACTAAAAATAATTGTAAATTAAGTAAATGTTAGCCATTTTCACGCATAAATTATAAATTTAGCTAAAACAACTGTTAACTTATTTTAGTTGTTTTTGAAACAACTGTGAAAAATAACTATGATTAAAAAAAAACATGCACTTGTAATAACTGTAAACTTCTCAAATTTGCTATAGATTATATGTTAATGCTAATAGTTCTATTCGTTTTAACGATACGAACATAACCTTAGTTTCAGATATATATATATATTTTTTTTACTTCTGTAACTTAAGATATTTAATTTTAATGTTTTAAAAAAGAAATTGAGAGAAGAAGAGAGCGAAAGCGATGAAAGGGGGTTGTTCACTCATGCCACCGTCATTAATGAGTGGCATAGGTGTAATTTCGTCTAATATGAAATGGACATGAATGTTCACCTTTAAAGTCAGGAACTGGTGGTCAATTCGCAAAATTTGTATCCTTAATGGCACCAAAGCATGACAACACTCAGTCTAGAAAGATGAAAGGTATGGTTGTTGAGGGGACATGTAGCTTTCCCATTGATCCGATAACTCGAATCATGTTTGGGTCTTGGGATCTCAGTAGAGATTACGAGCGATGAAGCTTACACTGCCAAAGGTGGCCTGTCCAAATGTCAAGGCTAAGATTACTTCGGTGTCGAGAAGTACTCAGAAGTATAAAGAAACTAGTTCAATGGAAACCGTTCAAAGTAAGCCGAAGCAAGCGGTCACACACATTTCACAAACAAGTTCACAAGAGTCAAGTATCGGTTCAAGCTCGAGCTCTTCTCCCTGGGCATCTATCCTACGTAGTTCTCCAAAGTACTCCGAGTCATCCACCTTAATCATGCATGTGATGATAGCTAATGCAACTTCAGTGGAAGAACAAATTGCAACTATTGCTCAATCTATCGAGAAATTAACCAAAGTGGTGGCTGACAAGGATTTGCAGATTGCTTCTCTTATGAACAAGTTGGAGGAGCCAGAACAATACTGAGTCAGAAAAGGAAACCCTTCATGGGAACGTTTTAAAGCATCCAGTTGGACACCATAGACGCGGATCAACTTCAAAGCAACCAATGGATCAAGATTTACAGCAATCCTCACATGGATCGATATCCATTCATTAGTTGTAGGATATGATAACTAGCAGAATCAGAGCACAATATGGAGGTCCTACTCAGAGCAACTTTATGTATGCAAAACCATATAAGAGAAGGATAGATGCTATGAAAATGCCATCAGGATACCAACCGCCCAAGTTACAACAGTTTGATGGGAAAGGGAATCTGAGACAACATATTGCACACTTTGTGGAGACATGCAACAATGTTGGTATGGAGGGAGACCTCCTTGCCAAACAGTTTGTACGTTTGCTAAAGGGAAGTGCATTTGACTGGTACACCGACTTAGATCCTGAGTCAATTGTTAGTTGGGCACAGTTGGAGAAGAAGTTTCTGACGCAGTTTTATAGCACTCGTCATGCAGTGAGCATGACAGAGCTAACCAATACCAAGCAGCGGAAGGATGAACCTGTAGTTGACTACATCAATAGGTGGCGGGCGCTAAGCCTGGATTTCAAGGAGAAGAGCTCCGATCATGCAGGAATTGAATTATGCATGCAAGGTATGCATTGGGGACTCTTGTATATTCTTCAAGGACTTAAGCCTCAGTCATACGAAGAACTAGCTACGAGGGCTCATGACATGGAGACGAACATTGATGCCTATATAGGGGGTAGTGCTTTCATTCCCAAGTCCAGAGAAGAGAAGAAGGAAGTGAAGAAAGTAGACAAGTTCAATAAAGGGTATAAGGAAGCAATGGTTGTCACGACAGCTCCAATAAAGATCTCTGCAAAGAGCAAGAAGCAAGATTATAAGAAGGTTGAACCACCTCGAGAAGTATAAAAACAATGCCCAACACTAAAAGAGCTAGAGGAAAAAGTTTATCCCTTTCCAGATTCTGATGTTCCAGGTATTTTGGAGTATTTGCTTGAGAAAAGGTTATTCAACTTCTAGAGTGTAAACTTCCAGAGGAGAGTGGGCGTACACATGAGGCAAAATATTGCAAGTACCATCGACTCGTTAGTCATGCGACTGAAAAAATGTTTTATTCATAAAGAGTTGATTATGAATCTCTCTAAACAGGAGAAGATTGTCCTTGACAGCGAAGACTTAGTAGAATCAAACTACGTCTCCATACTCACCGATTTTGCGACTACGGAAGAACTTGTTGTCAAAGTATTCATGGTGCCTACATATGAAGAAGATGAGGAAGACATCGAAGAGACAGAGGAAACTAAGACCCCACAAAACTTAATGAAGTTAGGGGGTCTTAAAGAAGTAGCCAACATGAAACTTCCATCCCAACTTTGTGCCTCATGTTGCACTGCAATCACTCTACTGATGAGGACCTCCAGCTAGGCTGGAAATTGCACAACCGTCCTCTGTTTGTCACAGGATACATCAAAGAAGAGAAAATCAATCGAATCCTCATTGATGGCGGATCAGCTGTGGACATCATGCCAAGACTACAATGAAGAAGCTGGGCATATCTGTAGATGAACTCACGAAGAGCCGTTTGGTCATTCAAGGATTTAACCAAGGAGGACAACGTGCAATTGATATGATTCGTCTACAACTCACGATTGTGAGTTGCAAGCAGATACTTTATTCCATGTGATTGATTCAAGGATATCGTACAACTTGTTATTAGGATGACTTTCGACACATGTTAATGGAGTAATCCCTTATACCCTTCACCAATGCTTCAAGTTTTATAAAGGCGGAGAGGTAACAATATTGGGTGATAACAAACCATTCACAAAGGTAAAAGCCTACTTTGCTGATGCACAATTTTACGAAGACTTTGAGGTGCCAAAAGAGATCCTCCAAGAAAAGAATATTAATTCTGAAGTGACTGTGCGACCAAGCAACTCAAAAAGGAAAGTATTTCATTAGAGGCTTCAAAGTCACCCCCAATATTGCGATATGTCCCAAAGTCTTGTCGAAAGGATGGAGAGTCTCCATTTGTTGAGCTTGTTAGGTACAGGTGAAAATGAAGGATCACTACAAGAAAGTGTGTTATTTACGGCAGTTATATACGGCGGGCAATCCGGAGCCGCCGTATATAACTATTATATACGACGGGCAACACGGAGCCTCCGTGTATATTATTTATATAGTGCGGGCAACAAGGAGCCGCCGTATATAAATAATACATACGCCGGTCAACACGGGGCCACCATATTTAATTACCTTATATATGGCAGCTCATAAGGGGGCCGCCGTATATAATAGTTATATACGGCGGCTCATACAGTGCCCGCCGTAATATTAATATATACCGCGAAATATAATTTCCCCAAAATTCCCTCTCTCTTGTTCCCGCAAAAAAATGAAATTTATCAAAATTCCCCAAGGCCGCCATATCCACTACTACAACGAGATAAGCTCGATTCATATGCTCAACCTCTACTCCGTCCGATAGACCTCTACGTTGGTGACTAGTGAAGACGGAGTGCCGGTGACCAGTGAAGTCGGAGCCGCCGTTGACAAGTGAAAAACCCAGATAAGCTACATACGGCCTACTGTACCCAAGGCCGCCATAGCCACCACTACCACTAGATAAGCTCGATTCATACGGCATTTACCCAAATTCCAAGTTAGTCTCTGTCTCTCAATATTTACCGATTCATACGGCCTACTGCATTTTATGGGTTTTTTCATTGTTTTATCTCTATCAATTTTGGGTTTTAGGTATTTACTTGATGTAGTTGTAGAATGACCCCAATTTTTTGTGATTACAGTCTGTCTGTGTAAGTGGATTTATGAAATGAGTGCATCTTAGATTACTAATTTATTTGGAGATTTTTTCTATAAGCAGGATTTAAATGAGCTTTGCGTGTATGATGATTCTGCATTCCGCATATTTTCTATTATCATTCTATGTGTATATATTGGTGTAGGAAAAGAGTGTTTCATGGCATCTAAATATTCCTTAATCATGATGTACTAACCTAATCTTATTTCTCTTGCGCAGGGAATCTGTGAGCTGCCAATTTTGTGAAGGTAATAGTTTTAATAGAACTTTCACCCTCCCCATAATTTTTTTAATTGTTTTTATGATTTAAACTATTAAAGATTGTTGTTCTTAATTAAATTAGCTATGAATTTAGATCGAACTTGTATCATTTATGCTTTGTTTTTACCCTACTTATGAATTTAGATCGAACTAGTATCATTTATCCTATTGGTGTTTTGGCAGTTCCTTCCAAAGTGTGGATTTGCTTTGTTGTAAAGAAAAGCTGACCTTATTTTATATCTAGGTTCACTTATGTAGTGTGAATTCCCAAAACATCGGCATTGCTAATCACTAAGAAATTAGAAGATATTAAAAAAGGCTGTAGAGTGTAGACTGCTCTCCTAATGAAGAAAACTTTAGTCTGGAGTTAGATTTCTTATAATTAGCATAAAACCTCCAGCCTTTTGATGTCCATACTCATTCACATTATCCTATATTTCAATAACTGTGATAATAATTCTTGATTTGTTCAGAGTCGACAATATTACCAACCAGATGAGTCTTAGATGTTACTAAAATTTGTTTATGAGTTATTTTTATTCTAAAATTTATTTCTCTCGGTCTTATAGGTTGTATTTTAACGTTAAAAATACCAAGTCATATATGGACAAAATTTGGATTGATTTGGGTAATCGGATTTCAAATGAGTATATGTCTTGGATTGACAACTTCCTCGATTTTTAATTCTCAAAAAAGTCTCCTGGTGTTAAAGATATATATTATCCTTGTAAAAAATGCTCAAATCGTTACCAAAAAGACAGTGCAACCGTGAAATCACATTGTATTGAAGTGGGATTCGAAACATATTACAAGAATTGGACTAGGCAAGGGGAAGAGTACATTTCAGCGTATAAGAATGATAATAATGATAGGACAATTGAAGATGGCATTGAAATTGAATTAGGCATGCAAGATTTTATGAGGCAAATGGTACATGAAGGGATGGGTATGTAAGATAGTAACCAACCAGGAATTGAAGAAATCGTACAATCAGATGCAGCCACCGCAAAGTTTCTTAGACTTTTGAGAGATGCTGATCAAGCCTTGTGGGAAGGGAGCGATAAGTTTACAGTACTCTCATTTATTGTAGAACTTATGCACTGGAAGACTAATTATCGAGTGGCTGATAAGGGATTTACTTCTTTATTAAAGATTTTCATTAGGGCATTGCTTCAATTAGCAAAAGTGTAAATTCCTATCGTGAGGCGTACAAGATGATTGCAGATTTGGCTTTCAGTTATAAAACATGGGACGCGTGCATAATCATTGTATGTTGTTTCGAAATGAAACTGAAAAAATTACTTAATGTGAAATTTGTGGAGCCTCAAGATATAAGCAACAAGAAGAAGGGGGTAGCGGTGAATGTGCGAAAATAAGTGGGAAGAATAAACATCCCAAGCAGGTAGCGATGAAGAAAGTATGGTATTTTCCCTTAAAGCCAAGGTTGCAATGGTTGTATTGGTCATCTAAGACCGCGACACTCAAGAGATGGCATGCCGGGAAAAGAATAGACGATGGTGTGCGGAGATATCATACAGACTCTCGTGCGTGGAAGGGATTTGATGAACGTTATCCATTATTTTCAAGTGAAATTTGGAATGTTAGATTGAGATTAGCATCTGATGGATTTAATCCTTTCAGAACAATGACTAAATCTCACAGTAATTGGCCGATTGTGCTTATGCCATACAATCTTCCACCTTGGTTATGCATGAAACAAGCATATTTCTTCTTGTCGGTGCTTACTCAAGGCCCAAAAGGGTCGAGCAACAAGATAGAATTGTATCTCCAACCGTTAATTGATGAGTTGAAGGAATTGTGGGAAGATGGTATATCAACTTATGATGCATCAAGGAACGAGTTGTTCACTTTACGAGCTTCACTATTATAGACAATGACTTTCCTGCATATGCAATGTTGTTTGGATGGAGCACTAAAGGTGAATATGGTTGCCCTTGTTGCAATGTGAGACCTCAAGCACGATGGTTAGAACATGGTGGCAAGTATTGTTATATTGGTCATCAACGCTTCTTGCCTAGGAGTCATGCTTTTCGTAAGGATAAAAGCTCTTTTGATGGTACTCATGAAGTGAGAGATAAGCCCAAGTTATTGTTTGGAACAAAATTGGTTAAACAAGTTGAAAATATGGAAACATAGTATAAAATAGATGATGTTTTTAAAAAGAGGAAAAGAGAAGAGGGTGAGAAGCAACAATCCAAGTTAGAGAAGAGAAAGGTTCCTAAGTTAGTCACAATTGGAAAAAGAGGAGTATCTTCTTTGAGTTGCCATATTGGGCAAATAATCATGTTCGTCATAATCTTGATGTTATGCACATTGAAAAAATTGTGTGTGATAATGTGCTACATATATACTCTGTTAGGTACTGCAGGGAAATAAAAATATAATGAGAAATCAAGAAGAGACCTAAAAGAAATGAACATTCGGAAACCATTGCATCTACAAATGCTTCCATCTCACAAAGAAATTATGCCTCCGGATCAGTTCACAATGAGTAAGAAGCATAAAGACACATTCTTGAAAGTTCTAAAGGAAGTCAAAGTCCATGATGGCTACTCATCAAATATATCTCATTGTGTATATCTAGAGGAATAAGAGCCATGATAGTCATATTTTGCTCTAACAACTACTCCCATTAGCTGTTCAAAAAGCATTGCCTACTTCTGTTGTAAAAGCCATCATTGAGTTGGCAAATTTCTTTAGGCAATTATCCTTAAAGGTGAATACACTTGCTGATCTCGAAAAGATACAAGATCGGATGGCTGTCACACTATGCGCTCTCGAGAAAATATTTCCACCAGCTTTCTTTTATGTTATGGAGCACTTGCCAGTGCATTTAGCCGAGGAGGCCTTGCTAGCAGGCCCAATACAATTTCGTTGGATGTATCCGGTAAAGAGGTACATCCATATTAAATTTATTTTAAAAAAAGTTAAATTCCTTTATACATCTGGTTTAGCATAAGTAAATATTTTTGTAGGTTTCTACTTACATTAAAATTATATGTTCAAAATCGAGCCCACCCAGAGGCCTCCATAGCTAAGGCAATTGTGGTTGAAGAATGCATGACTTTTTGTACACAATATTTGGATGACATTGAGATAAAGTCCAATCGTCCTAGAAGAAATGATGATGAAGGTGACGAGTTAGGATGCTTTGTAGGAAAAGAAGAGGAAATTACCATTGATTACATCACATGAGTACAAGCGCATAGATATGTGCTTTTCAATACTGAAGATGTCGAACAATACCTAGAGTAAGTGATTCCTTACTTGAGGCTTACATTCCTTATATCTTATATATTTTAAATTAATACTTAATTCATATTTCCAATATGCTCAGAATGCATCATGCACATTTGAGGGAGACACTACCTCGTATTTAACAACATCTTATAGAGAAAGAACATAATGATAAGTTTGTTAGCTGGTTTAAAGATTATGTAAGTATGAAACCACTTTCATATGATACTTTCTTTATTGTTATAAATATTTTCTTATTAAATTTTACTTTTTATAAAAGGTATGCATGATGAAAGATGCAGTGCCCGAAAGAATTAAAAGTCGTGCATTGGATCCTCATATGGATGCGAGGCGGTTTAAGTCTTACATAATAAATGGTTTTCGATTTCGAGGGAAGGATGTCGATAGAAGGAGGAAAACCCAAAATATTGGAGTCATGCTAAATGCAAGTGTGCCAAGTTTTGCAAGCCGAAAGGATAATAATCCCATTGTAGGGGATGTTAACTTCTATGGAGAGTTGATTGAGATCCTTGAAATTTGTTATAACAACTCAATAAGATTTGTATTGTTTAAATGTGAGTGGGTTGATAACCGCACAGGCAAGATGGAAGATGAGCAAAATTTTTCTCTTGTAAACTTCAATCACAAGTTGTATAAGGATAATCGAGTTGGTGATGAACCATATTAGCATCTCAAGCTGAGCAAGTTTGGTATGTTAAAGATCCTATAGAAAGTGATTGGAAAGTTGTGATGAGGATTACACCAAGAGAGAGTTTTGACATATTCAAATGATGATAAACAAGTTTCAGATTCAATTCCACACCTGGAAATATTTTGTTCACAGGATCTGGATGAAAATGTTACTAACGAAGAAGCATCATGGGTGCGAGAGGGAGTTGATGGGGTCGAGATTGAAACTACTAATATCAATGATGATGATGTTGATATGGTCAATAATGATGATGATTAGTTTGAGTATTATTTGTTTAGATCTCATTTGCTTACTATTACTAAGACAATGTTATAATTTGTTGGTCCCAAAGGTGGCAACAAGGGAGAAAAATAGCTAGAGGGGGGTGAATAGCTGTTACAAATTTTTTGCCCTCTTTTGAAAACTAAACCGCTTGCTTACAAACCTCTTGCAGTGTATTATAAAACGCATGTGGTATTGCAAAATGCACAGCGGAATTACAGAGTAAAATGGTGCGGTTTATTAGGTGCGATTTTGTAAGCGGTTTTCAGTGCGGTTTTACAAAACATAAAAGTGAGGTTTTGACAAAGTCAACTGCAAACACAATTCACAATAATGGATAACTGAGAATAAGATCAAACAGATAAAGATAAAATAATTGGCAATAAACATCAAATAAAAGTGCAAAAATGAAGAACACAATATTTGGATTGGTTAATCGTAAATGATATACATCCACTACCAAGATGGTTAGTCTTGGATTTTTCTTAGAGTTAGATTTTATATTTAGTATGAGAGATTACAAAGTACAAAGAGTAATACTCAGATCTAAAATCTATTCTATGAAGATCAAATCCTAGACTATAACCGGTGTATCTCAAATGAATAATCTATGTGATTATTCAAGTGAGGTGTGTGTGTGTTTAACAAGATCAAGGATCTTTGAATCTATATTATGTAGAGCACAATGATTCTTGAGTGATAAAGGCTTGATTTCTGGGCTAGGAGATATTTCTTGAAGGAAGAAGATGAAGATTCAAAGGGCTGAATATTTTCTAGGCAGAGCTTCAACTTCTTATGAACTCACAACAATTTCAATTTCTCAAGCAATCTTCAAGTGTTGAAGATTAGGGGTATTTATACCCAAGCACCAAGAAAGTAGCCATTATGATACAGCTGTTGAAGTACTGTACTGGTGCAATCTGATTGGTCTACTAATCCAATTTTGTCCTTTGGTACAACAGTTGCAGATAAAGCTGATCAAACTTCAGCTGCAAATATGGTATTCACGACATCTATCACCTTTTCAAGATCCTTGCAGATCTTGTCTGACACTTAGTCACGTGACAAGATTTGGTGGTTGACTTTTGATATTGCTGACGTGGATTCCAACGGTAAAAGTGGTCCATCTTCAAGTCTCCAATCATTGGATGCAGTTTGGTGTAGATGCGGTTTGGCAAGTGCGGTTTCACCAGTTAGGTTTCTCACTGCGGTCTGCACTAGGTCTTTAAGATGCGGTTTCAGATAAAGATTTCCAAAGAGAAATTTGCTTGGAGTGGTTTGCTCATGCGGTTTTGTTGGTGCGGTCTGAAACCTTGACTGTGGTTTTGCAGGTTTTACAACACCTCTTGACTTGAAACCTCTAATCCAATGAGTCTTGTGTCAGTCTTCAAGCCTAAATAAACCTATTCTATAAAGTGGACTTATACTAAAAAATTGAAGTCTAAGCTTCATTACATATGGGCCTAAAGTCCTTAAAGTAGAGATGAGGTTATGGTATTAATCAAATCTAAGCTAAAGCTAGGAGGGTTAAAGTATACATATCCAACAATCTCCCCCCATTTGATTGATGCCATTACCTACTATAACAAAAGCAAACATTGTACTTAGTAAAAACATGTCCATAAGAATTAACATGGTAATTCATGTCCCAAGTCAATGCACACACTAGCTTAAGTTATAGATTTCAATACTATTGAAAGACTGAAAAACTTACAACTTGAAAGTATAGAAATACATTCAGTGCACTTGAAAATATGAGTTTATGTTTAAAGTGCGGTTTAAACTGAATGTTTAAACTTCAATTCAAAAATATGATTTTAAGTTAGAAAATATTTGAAAGAGGTTATAAACCATTAAGGTTTCATTGTTCTACAAACAAGCAGTTTGATATGAACAAGGTTTTGGAACCATGATGCAATTTTCATTACTACCTTAAATGGTTTTGAGTTACAAATACATGTAGGAAAGGAAATTACAAGGTTACAAAAAGCAAAAAAGAAAAAGAGTTAGACCAAAAAAAAATACAATGATAATGCGGTCTAACTAAAGCAAAAAGTATTCAGTAAAAAGGAAATTACAAAAAGCTGTTCAATACTGTGGCGGTTGGTTCACTTCTTGATCAGGTACAGGTGGTCCAGACGGTCTGAATACTGAATTTTCTGCCTTGAGGATTCTTCTCAAGCTTCTCACCTCTTCAGCGGTTCTATCAAGGTTAGTCTCCAAAGTTCTTAAGACAATCACTGAATGGGCTGAGGTTGAGTTTGTGGCACCAACTGCTATAGTGTTAGCAACTAGATTTTCCTTAAGCTCATCAACTGGCTCAAGATCTACTGAGTTCACCTTCAAGGAAGTTTTTAGCTCATTGATTTTTGAGCTAAGTATGGAATTGAATCCTTCCTTGAGGTTCTCCAAGCAGTCGTTGACTTCATCATTGTGAGAATTTATTTTGGATTTAAGGCTATCTTCAATGATGTTCAACTTTACATTCAGCTCACCTTTGAGCATATATATTTCTTCCTGAAGACTGGCCTGCATGGAATCCAACACAGTTCTGAGGTCAGAAAGTGGTTGCGGTCTAGCATTGAAAGCTTCAACCAGCTCAGTCTTCATTTTCTCCAAGTCTTGCTCAATAGTGTCACAGATCAGATCTTTAGCAATTACAAGCATATTCTTGACCTGTTCACTAGTAGCTGAATCTCTAATGAACTCAACTACATTGTTGGACAACTGTTGTTTGAAAGTAGATAAGCTAGATTCAATAGTGGCTTTTACAATTTTTTCGGTTTGGTTGTCAGCGGTTGAAGGTGTTGTTCTCTCCCCCTTAATGGCGTCCATCAATTAGGATTTCAGGATAACCATATCTTGGGTTTGAGAATAACCCCTGGCTTGAAGAGAGTGGTTTGAATCTGCTAGAAAGTAGTTGGATTCAGTGACCTTGATTGACCAGCAGCTGGGTTTGGATAAGGTGAAGAGTGGAAAGTATTTGGGAGTAATCAGAAGGAGGGGCAGTTGAGGTGGAAGGAGCGGTTTGGATAATGGGTGGGGTTTAGGAGGGGAGGGTTATTTGGGGTAGTTAGGTGTGTAAGGTTTGGAATATGTGGGCGGTTGGGAGTGTATGAGATTGGGTAGTTGGAGGTGTAATGGGGAGTGTTTGGGGTAAGGTAATACGTGCGATTGGAGGAGGAATTGTGGTAGTTGGAAGGTTTGAGGTTTTGGGAGGTGAGTCTGAGGTGGAATTTGTTTGAGTAGTGTGAACAGAAAGAGGAGGGGTTTTTTGTAGGTGAGGGGAGGTAGGAGGGGTAGGAGTTTTAGGGAGGAGGAGGGGTTTGTTGACATATAGGAGAAGGAGGTGGTGTAGGTGTATTGTTGCGGTTTGAGAGGGGTGGAGATTGGATGCGGTTTGAAGGAGGAGGGGAGGTTTGACCGCGGTTAGAAAGAGGTGGTGAAGGAATTGCATCTTTGAATGTAGAAGTGGAAATGGCTTGGCCCACATATGGTTTTGTGGTCCATTCAGAAAAGGTGATGGGTTAAATGTGTGTCAAGGTCAGAAGGGGGTTGGTAGTCAGAATGGGAGGGTAAAGGGGAAGGACAGGGAGAAGGATATTCTTGGTCAAAGAAAGATGGGGTTTCACCAGGGATGGGCATATTGGCCTGGGCAACACGCTTGAGAAAACGTTTTGGCCCTTTGGTTGGAGTTTTCTTCTTTGCCATCATTTTGAATCTCATTTTCTTAGGATTCTCCCCCTGAGCGGTTGCTGCTCTTTGCGGTTAAGTAGGGGAAGGCATATTGGGTGAAGGAGATTTTTGAGGTGAAGAATGGTGAGAATGAATTGGGGAATGTATAGGTGATGGAGGTTGGTTTTGGATGGGTATTTGAGTGGGAGGAGGTGGAGGCGGTTGAGTTTGAGGAGGGGGCTATGGTTTGGGGTTAGGCTGCAGTTGGGGAGGAGGAGCGGTTGACTTACCCTTTGCAACTCTCTTTAGTTCAGCTTCTTTCTCCAGCCTATCAAGCTTATCCCTGTAGAACTGCATCAAGTCCTCATCAGTCAAATCATCATTTGTCTGTTTGGCCTTCCTGGCTCTAGCAACAAGTGCAGGAATACCATCATCATCATCATCTTCTTCTTCTTCTTCTTCTTCTTCTTCTTCTTCTTCTTCTTCTTCTTCTTCTTCTTCTTCTTCTTCTTCTTCTTCTTCTTCTTCTTCTTCTTCTTCTTCTTCTTCTTCATCCTCAGCATCAGGCTCATCCACTAACACCTTCTTCTTCTTACCCTTCTGGCTTGGACCACCACCAGCAGCAGCACGCGGTTTGGGTGTTGGTGCTGTTCTCGATTTCTTCATAGGCGGTTTAGCAACAGGCTTTCTCTTCCTGGTAGCCTTCTTGACCGCTTTGCCTATAGCTTGGTCTGCGGTCTCAGGAGTCATTTCAACATAGAACTCCTTGGTAGGAAGGGTATCAGCATCCCAAAGAGATTTGTATTCATCATTACCAAAAGAAAATTTGAATTTGTGGCAAACTCTCAGACCAAGTGACTCTTCAGTACCCCAATCAATAGTCAGCTCAGGGTTAGCCAATATGAGATCTTCCAAGTGCTGGTAATTGGCAAATACCTCTCTTAGGAGCCTGCAGAATGGTCTCCATCTTGGATCTTCATTTTTTGTCTTGGATTGGTATGTGTCTATACTGGAAGATAGTTCCCTCATAAGCATTTTGGTCCAGTGGAGGGGAATTTCATTATGGATAGCATAACAATACATCCATTACTGGGATGTAAAGTTGTTGTGGTTTCCTGTCTTCCCACAAACTGTCTTTCCAACAAGGAAACAGAGGTGGCTCATCAGCTCACCAAAGGCCTTCTAGGGGATCTTCTTGTATTGGTCAGTCAAGGAAGGGACCCCAGCGGTTGTGGAGGCTGTTGCATCCATTATCTCCTGTCCAACACTCTCTAGGGCATTTGGAACATTGAAACCAAATGTACCTCGGATGTCCAAATAGTCTATGGAATCATCCAAGCCTTCAATACTGTCAGTCAGGCAATTTATCATACGACCATTTCCAAGGTCTCTCTGGCCTGGCTTGGCACTGGAATAAAACTAGTCCACAAAAGAAGGGATGTTATAGGATTGCTTCTTTGTGAAGAGGGGAAGGATTCCAGAGGCAGTCATCTTTCTGATCATCTCTCTTCCAAGTGCATCATTTTTGCAGCTCTGTCTCATTAATTTCCCAGCCTGGCAGGAAAAATTATGGATCCTACAAAATAAACCATTAAAGTTAGATCCATTTTATGGATTCATAGTTTACAAGCGGTTTGAACACCCATGCGGTTAAGCAATGGTGCGGTTTGAGAAGTGAAATACTTCAAACCCAAAGGAAACTGTGAATACAAGGCATGAAAATAAATAAGGAAATTCAAGAGTAATTTACTAGTACGTGGCATTGTTAAACCAAAGTAATCTCAAACTTACAAGAAGTGTTCAGAGAGAAGGTTATGGTGTCCAACTTAAATACTAAGTAATAAACAAGAATAATCAGCATGCGGTTTCGGAAAAAATAGCATGCGGTTTCAAATTTTTTTGAACAAGCGGTTTCCAACATGCGGTTTGAAATAGATAAGGTGAGCGGTTGTAAACATGTGGTTTCAAACAAAGTTAGGATGCGGTTGAGAGAGATGCGGTTCAAATGCAAAGATAAAATCCAAAGTTTTCAAAAAAATTCCTAAGTATGAAAAAAAACATGATTGGAAATCAAAACATAAGAAATTTTTAGAAAAGCATATGAACAGTCGTATGAATGCACGAAGAACAGAGATTTACCAAAAGTTAACCAAAAATAACAAATAACATATATAAATGATCACAATGATAAGTAGATTAATAATAAATCACAACTTTTCAACAGATCATCGAGAAATAGCAAGAACACATAAATGGGTTTCGAATCGACCGCTCCCTCATGAGACCTTCGCCTAGAATAATCCGAGCCTACGACTCCAATCCCCGCCTTATTTTAGGAGTGATCAATCTGAGGATCCAATTCAACGAACAAATGGAGTTGGTGGAATTCCAAGTCGTGGACATCAAGTCCAATTTCTCCGCCTTGCTGGGATGACCTTGGCTGCACCAGATGAAAGCAGTATCTTCCACTCTGCACCAATGCATAAAATTCATCAATGCCAATGGAAACCTCGAAGTGATCCGCGGAAGCAGCACGATGGAGAGCACTTGGCCAACAAGCTACGACCTAGAAGAAGGTCCCGACATGACCTAATATTCCTCTGCAGGCGATTCTCCTGTAAGGATCCGTTACGAAAGATATCCCTACATCCTCGCGCTAAGCCGTGATGAGCTAGAGATCGAATAACTCATGGGCCAGGATGACAATTCTGAAATATGCGACTGTGAAGAGTACATGAAAGAAGATCAAGTGATGGATGCCCAGATGGAGCTCGACCAAGAGGTAGACCCATACTTCGCCAGAAACCCTTCTGAAGAAAACATGTCCATCACCAACACGGTGGAACAGGTCAACCCTCATGCCGACACTCTCGGATCCCATGAAGACAGCTACAACAGCTTGGCCCTATTCAATATCCCGGTATCTGACTTGGAAGAACAATGGCGCAACCTACTTCAGAGCCTAGTCAAGGAAAGAGAAATAGCATGCTCCTGCGATTCAGACATTGTGAACATCATTAAGGCAAAACCTGGCCCAAGTTGCCGAGAAGGTTTTGACAACAGTGAATTTGGGGACTGCTGAAGAGCCTAAAGAGACGTAAATCGGAAGCCTCTTCACCGGCACAGTATGTGAACTAAAAGTCAATAAAGGGACGGGTAATGGTCGAACAACTGCCCGACTTCCCAATCGACGAGGCCCAAGGTCCCGAACCACAATTTCCAGACGAAGGAATCTTCTCACTTGAAGGCAAAAATCGATGACAGCTGTTCTTCGACAGAGCAGCCAACAAAAGAGGAAATGGCATAGGTATGCTCTTGGTTGACCCAAAAGACGAGCATACCCCAATCGCCATAAAGCTAAAATTTGAGGTAACCAACAATACCGTCGAATATGAAGCATGTGCCGCCGAACTAAAGGCAGCCCTCGAAAGAAACTTCGAAGAGCTTAAGGTCTACGGGGACTCCGCCCTGATCATCAATCAAGTTTCCAACAAATGGAATACGATAAACCCATGTCTGCAAAAATACCACACCTGCATGGAGAACCTCATCACGCAATTCAAAGAGGTCACCTTCCACTATTTGCCAAGAGACCACAATCGTTTTGCAGATGCCCTAGCCACCTTGGCTTCACTCGTTGAAATCCCCGAAGGGAAGGCAATAAAGCCATTCAAAGTAGGAAGAAAGGAAATTCTTGCCTACTTCTGCGAGATCGAACCTGAACCCGAGCCCATCAATGAGCCGTGGTATAACCAAATCTACCAATACCTCCAGAACGGGGAAACCACCTTCATGAACGAGGAAGGAAAATGCGAAGAAGGAATCGAAGCCAAGAGCATCGGGGCCCTAAAATGCCTTGCCTCTCACTTTTTCATCCTTGGGGACATGCTGTACAAAAAATGCTACCAAGGGCCGCTCCTCCTTTACATCATCAAGGAAAAGGAGAACGAGCTCATGAACGAAGTCCACAATGGGGCTTGCGGCCCCCACATAAACGCCATGGCCCTGATGCAGATCATTCTTCGAATTGGCTATTACTGGATCTCCATGGAGGCGGACTGCATCCACTTTGTCTGAAGCTGCGACAAGTGCCAACGGTTCTCCAACCTCAACCATCTCCCTCCTCATGATCTCTATTGCTTGACCACTCCCTGGCCCTTCGCCACTTGGGGAATTGAAATTATCGGGAAGATCGCTCCACTCGGAAGCAACGGCCATGAGTTCGCCTTGGTAGCCATCGACTACTTCACAAAATGGATCGAAGCCAAGTCATACAAAGTGCTAACTTCCTAGAAGGTTGCAAATTTCCTCAAGGAAAATATCATATGCCGATATGGCATCCCGAACGAGGTCATATCAGACAACGGATCCCACTTCGAAGGAGAATGCGACAGACTACTGGCCGAATTCAAGATCACACGCCACAAGTCCTCTCCCTACAGGCCGCAAACTAACGGCATAGTAGAAGCAGCAAACATAACCCTCTAAAGGATCATTAGAAAAATTACCATACGAGGATGAGATTGGCCCGAGAAGCTGCACCTAGCACTTTGGGGCTACCGAACATTATTCAGAACAGCCACGGGTGAAACTCCATTCGCCCTGACATATGGGATGGAGGCAGTACTGCCCATTGAATTGGGAATTCCATCACTCCGAGTGTTGCTGGAAAATGAGATCAACAAAGTCAAATGGCTTCGAAGGCGACACGATGAACTGGCCCTGCTAGACGAGCGCCGAATAAAGGCCATGGAACACATTCGAGCCTACCAAAGCAGAATAGCTAGGGCTTTCGACAAGAATGTCAAATCCCGAGCCATCAGGGAAGGCAATCTGGGACTCAAAGAAAAGACTCCCACCCGAACCAACCCGCTTGGAAAATGGGAACCAACTTGGATCGGCCCATTCGTGATCCAAAAGATCTTCTCTGGAGGTGCCATGAAGCTGACAGACCTAGACGGCAATCCCTTCATGAATCCAGCCAACGAAAGCAAACTTCGCCGATACTTCACCTGAAGCAAATCGACTTTACTGTCTCCCCGTCACTCATTGTAGTGTCGAACTACGGAGACCTGAGCCCCTTAGTTTGGGGGGAACGTAGGCATCCTTAATTGGTTCGGTCTAAAAACACACAAAAAAAAAAATTGGATGCCAATCAAGGCTCAGATCAATCCAAACACACAATTCAAAAAGATGGATGCCGTCAAGGCTCAGACTGCTTCAGTCCACAAAATACAATAGAAAGGTCCAAAGCTGGACGCCGTCAAGGCTAAAACCAAAAGCAAACAAGAGATCTTGCGTCTTGACAAATCTTTAAAAGTAAATCACAAATCACTAACGGTTACAACATTTCTTGATGAGTACAAGCACGGTCTACTCTCAAGCTCACAACATGCTAAAATAATAGCTTAATACATTTAACAAATAATGTGTCTGCAATGCAATAAAGGGATACTTAAGAGGTCATTCCGTGCCACTTGCGCTTGTCTCCTTGCCATTCTTCCCTTTCTTCCCTTGTCCCCAGCGAGTCTTCTTCCGCTCCACGTGAGCCATCTCTGTCTCTCTCATTCCGAGATCAGGGGTCCTCCCCGTCGAGTCAAACAATCCAGTAGCTCGCAGAGCTTCATTCGCCCTTGCCTCCTCCTGGATCTCATCCCTGCGAGTCTGCAAAAAGGGACCTCTCTCCGTCAGTCGGTCAACTCTGGTCTCATAGTCAAACAAAGCGTCCCCCGTCACATTCTGAGGGTTAGACCAGGCTTCTGCACTACTAATGCTGTAGCTGAGACATCAACCTTTCCCCAGAATCGCTTCGCGCCTGCTCCCCAAAACCACTTGGTTCTGCCCGACATGCTGCTCGTACCAATCTAGGTACTCGGTGGTCAACAAAACACTCTCCTGACGTCGAAAGAGCTCTACAGGAGGGAAAGCGGAATACTTCCTTACCCTCAGAAAATATAGAAAGACATCTGGATCTGTCATGCAGAAAGAAGCTACCTCCATAGTAGCAATGTCGTTCCAGCCCAGCAAAGGCTCCTGCCTCATCCCGAACTTCTTGGAAACAAGCAACGGAACATAGAAAGAGGACCAAGACAACCCTACAACTCTGAAAACATAGGACCCTTCCTGAAAGGCCCTCCTAGTCACAATCCCCTAGTAAGGAACCCACCAATACAAGAGGTCGTCGAGCAAACGTCCACGGACTAAAATATGTCGGAGACTCAGGCATGGCTTGAAGCCTCTCCCGCAACCACAAGGTGAGCAAAATGGGCTTCCCCCTCGCATGAACCTATTCCCTATCGCCAACCGATCAATGCCGTGAAGGGTTTCCCCCAGAATCAACGGAGCAATATCCTCACCGGCTCGGCAATGCCCTACTGCATCAAGCAATGCACCTTTGCATACCCCAAGGGAGCTGACCATGAAGAGTGTTGCTATCACGCACAAAGCAAATGCATCCCACGAGACCTCACTCTTGTCATCACCCATAAACCGCTCAGGCAACGCAGAAATATCAATATGACAAGAATCAAAAGTCATACCTTGCGCTTCTTCCAATGAAGTCCGAAGAAAGCATGCGAGCTTCATCCTCCAAGCAAAGCCTGAAAATCCTCAAAGGTGGGCGTAACCTCGTTATAGAAGAAGCTATACACTTGCCTCCTAATATCCCAGAACCTTGCAAAATCCCGCAACAACTCCCAATCAGAAACTAACTCCCTAAGGGACCAAACCGAGCGGTGTCAAAATCGCATCGCAAAAGCATATTTATTATGCCTCATATGGTGCCTCATCCACATCTCTAGCCGGTCAAGGAAGTATGCTTGCCTCTCCTTTGAATGCCTAAACGAAATTCTCGAAACAAACGAAGAATCCATGGCAAAAATGGAGGTTTCTTGAGAAAATGAGGATGAAGGATCGAAATGACTGCAAATGGGAGTGGGGAGATAAGGAAAATTCAGATTTTCAGTAAATCTTATCCCCTCTTCAAAAGCAAGAAGCGTCCGCGCGGACCTCTTTGCATGCTTGAAGTATCCGCGCGGACATCTTTGCAGCCTGGCTAAATTTTGAGCATACTGCAAAACAGTTGCTGCCCACGGCAGGACCTTGCCCCCGACGGCTCAAAAGCCTTACCAAAACCATTTCCGGCCACCATACACTAACCACAAATTCATTCCCTGCTCATGCGGCATGCACAAAAATAAAATAAGCTATCAACAATTCCTAGGTCAATCCCCGGAATCACAAATGCATCATTACATCTCAAATAAAATACTTTGCTATGCCAAATACAAGTGTTTAATTTAAGATACAAAATGTGTTTTGCTCTACAAATACAGACAAAAAAAAAACAAAGAAAAAAGACCAAACAAAAGGAGCCCTACTCCGACTCATCATCATCAGCCTCTTCAAACGGAACTCCGGCATCTCGGAAAACCCGATGGTCACCTCCTCATCATCGGAAAACTCGACCCCCTCCTCGATCGAATGCTTGAAGTAGTGTGAAGGGTTAAACCCGACAAAAGGATAGAAGAAGGGATTTGAGGATGAACCCTCATCCTGCGCACCCAATGAAGGGAAGAACTGATGAAGGGTGTGCGGCCTCTGGGCCCCTGAAGACGTCCCCGCATCAAAGCTGTGCCGCTCCCGAACCGGCACCTCTGGCTGTGGCTGTGGCTGTGGGTCTGGATCAGCCCTCGAAGAAGGAGTATCCACATACCTCCTCGAAGGCATCGGCTCAAACACCGCCGCGCTCTGCGAAGACCCGCAGGACATCTTCCTCAGAAGCTTCTTCGTAAAGGCCCTCAACCCCACGTACCAGCGGGTGAGAACGTCCAAGGACCGCCCCGAGACATGCACAAGCAAACAACTAATGAAACGGTCAGCCAAAGAGATACAAAATACTCGACAAAGAGAAAAATACAGAAAAGATGCCAAGATGGAAAAAGAGAAAACACACTCACTGCAGCATCCGGGTCAACCCGATAAGCAACAGGAACATGCTCAGGGATCGGCCCCGATACCCTCCTCCTCGAAGAGTCCCCGCGAATGTAATAAGGTTTGGCCTAGGCACTGGGACATCTGGAGCACGTGACGAGCCAGTCCGCCTCTCCCTCACCAACACTTGTGGCATCCTCAACTTCCGCCTAATAATGGCCGCATACTCCTCGCCCTTCAGGATGAACTCCTCAGCACTCACTTCGGCCCGGTACCTCTCGTACTCTAGCACGTCCATATCAAGAGGACTCATCATATGGAACGGCGGATCCCTCGGAGCCATAGGGGGCACACTTGTGCCATGCTGCCAGAATACCCTCTCCCCCAAATACATGGAGTCGCAAGTGAAGCCCCGCAGAAGCTTCCGCTGTCGTGTCACCGGGCACCTTCCAGCTCATCCTCGGCATATCGAGTCCAAGGGTACAGCTAAAACCCCTTCGGGTTGTCCTTCTCCAAGTATCCCTGCACCTCATGATAGGTAACAGTGATCTTTCCCCGGCTCATCCTCCTCTTCCTAAAAGAGTGAGCCCAGCACAGCATGGCGGGATACCCGAACATGGCCTCGTCATGCTAGTCCCACGGCTGGCACTGGAATATCTCATAGCACCACACCTGCAACAAAAAAGCAGATAGTGCTCAAGCAAGGAAAAGAAAAAGAATAAGAAAAGGAAATATGATGAAATGCTAAACTACAAAAAAGTATGTAAACTCATGCCTCCAGTGCAAAGTCAAAGCATCCCAGGGAACTCACCGCACCCCGGCTGAATCGGTCCATAGCAAAATAGAGCTCAGCCATGCCCGTCTCGCCCCAAGAAATGTCACAAACCCTCTCCAAGTCCACAGACTCTCCAGCAAAGGGAAAAGAATGGAAGATGCGTGATTCGAGAACAATGTCTCGGAGAGGGCAAACCACAGAAAAGAGCACGCCAGCTGCTCCGCCGTCACTACCCCAGTGACCCGACTATAATCCCCGATGTTGGTTGTAATCTTCGCCTCCACATCGTGGTACACCATACCCAATCCCTTACGGGGATAAGTCGCAAAGCCCAAGAGCTCAGCCAGCACCTCGTCAGACATCCTGTCCAGCCACTTTACCGACTCCCCCTTGAAGAACAGCCCGTTAATGGCAGCAAAGTCTGTGGGAGTCACCGTTATCTCCCCCAGCTAAAGTGGAAGGTATGCGTGGTGTCCCACTAGTACTCAAATAAGGCCAAGAAGACGCCCTTGTTCTTCTGCGTCTCTGCTATCCCGGCAAGGTTCTACACGAACACATTCAGCCCTGTAGCAATCACTAGCCTCCAAGGACTAGGCATCCCATCTCGGGAAATGTCAGGCAGGCTCCGCCACAACTCAACCATGGCCTCAAGGGAACCCCGCGACTTCATCCTCTTCGCCTTCCCAGACAAAGGCACCTCCTCCTGCAGGTAAACACAGCAAATGTACGTCAATAAACCATACTTAACAAATATACAAAAACAAAAACAACGCCACATATCACTCACAAATAACAAAAGTCCATCCCAATACGGCAATCTCACAAAACACAAAAGTCCGTCCCAACACGAAAATTTTTCACACAAAAGTCCGTCCCAACACGACAATTTTTCAAAACACAAAAGTCCATCCCAACACGGAAATTTTTTCAAACAAAAGTCCGTCCCAACACGGTATTTTTTTCAAACAAATGTCCGTCCTAAACACGGCAATTTTTCAAAAAAGAGATCCGTCCCTACATGACACATTTTCAAACAAAGGCCCGTCAAGAGAACACGTCCCTACACGGCAATTTTTCCCCACAAAAAACCATGTACATACAAAAATAGCATCAAGGTACAAGCCACCAAAGCATGCATTTCAAGGAGAGGCACTTTATTTTCACAAATAAGATCTAAACTCCACATTTTTGAACAAAAATCACATACCCACAATCCATATACGCTCACTTTCAACAATTCATCATCACTTTCACAAAATGAGCATGGCAACAACAAAATCCCCAATCATGCAAAAACTAAAACACTAGTTCTAGCATACATCATTCAAAGCAAGAATTGAAACAAAATTTGATCTCTTATGTCACGACCCCAAACGTAGGCATTATATTTGTGAGTATTATATGTTAGTTTTAATATTTTAATAAATTATTTGATATTTTAAGTATGTTAATAAATTAAATATAATTATTTAAATGACTAATTGAAAATATTAGGAGTGGTGCACTTGAATTTGTAATTGTGAAATATAATTAAGAACTTATAAAGGCCAAGGTGCTAAAGTGCAAAATCTATAAACTTAAGTTATTTAAGTTTATGAATTTAGTGGATGGAGGAGCTTAGGTGGAAATATGTTTCATGTATATCTTGTTTGATGTTTAAGTAGAGAAGCTCATTTTAACAAAAGAAAAACTCAGCCAGTTCTTCCTTCTTCCATTCTAAGAAAAGGTCCAAAAGCTAGTATTCCATTTTAAAATTCTCCCAATTATTCAAGAAAAATCCGTTCTTCAATCCGTTGGTGTTTAAATGTTCGGGAGAAGAAGGGGATCATTTACATCCGAATAAAATTTTCTCACTTCCATATTATTTTGAGTAAGTTATTATAATTCCTTCTTAAATTCATGTTCATTTGATGTTTATGGTTATAATTGTTGATATAAAAAGGTTGCATGTGGTATTTAAATATTTTCCTTGGGTTGGAATGGATTGAAATGGCTCTTGGAATGAGTAGAATGAAGTGTTGGTATGTGTTCGGTCGAAACCTAACGGTTTATTTATATCCGCAAGCGCACGGGCTATTGTAATATAGCGGGTGCAAGTACGAGTCGATCCCACAGAGACAGGGTTTACTTTGGGATGATATTTGTCTTTATATAAATATATAGATAAAATGATTGGGGGGAGATAGGAATTTGTAAGATAAAATACTAGGAAGATATATAAACTACTCTAACATATGATGATAGTATTCTCGGGATTGAAAACGAATAACTATGCTTTAGGTAAAGAGCTTTTATCAAAATAACAAGGATGGTACGTTCGGCCTACACTACTTCGGGTTAAGACAGTAGCGTTTGTATCCTTCACTAATCATGTCCTAACTGTTTGAGATTTCCGTTTATGTTACTCCCGCCCTGTCACAAACGGGCATTCCGGCTTAACTCTAGCTGACCACAATTAGAAAGAATCCATTAAGATCGAAAGTCAACGTACTTTCCATTCAAAGAACACCCCTAGGCCGTTGAACTACTCTCGTGATCAATGAAACCTAGTTCCTTCATATGGTTCCGTCAATCGAAATTCTCCGCTAGGTACTTCTCTCAATTGACTAGGGTTTCACAAATATAAATGTATTCATATTTGCAAGCAATTCAAGAATAATATGAAGAAATTGTTTTAAGATGAAAGTGCCAAGTCAAGGATGATACGCTAAGTTGTGCTAACTAGCACATGTATTTTAAGACTCACCGGCCCTTCTCTAGAGGGTTCGGCTTAGTGTAATCCCGTTCGTCACGCGAGAAATCCGACTCACCTCTCGAGGGTACCAAATAAATCAAAAATACCATTTAAGTCTATCATCTCACGTATTTTCCACTAAAGGATCATACCTAGGTCTTTAAATCACTTTGTGTAATTTATTGACCTAGTTCAATTCTTAGAGTTCCGCTAATCAACGTTTTTCATTTGATCAACTGAGGTTATACAATTAAAGACGTCTCCCTAATTGCAAGCATTTAAGATTTACAAGAAGAGAATTGAAATGACTTGTAGAAGAAGCAATGAATATAAGTAAATGAGTTTCCAACTCCGAGAAATGGAGGATTACTCAAACCATTGAAATAATAAAAGGAAGTAAGTAAAGAAAAAAAGATAAGGAAAGAAATACTTATTCATAATAAGAGAGACAATGGCTGGAAATAATCTTCATTCACAATCTTCAAGAGTACACAAGATTTGTCACGAATCCTTGATACACTTTGAACATCGTGTATAAATTGCTAAAGTAATTTTGCTATATAATCTAAGTATGATATGATCCTTTCTAAATGTGTATTATGAACATTTTCGGATTTTCTGGATGCTCTAAACTGAGTACAAAGGCTTCTTTATATAGACATATATGCTAAAGGTTGGGACTCTTCAAAGTGGTGCCTCCAAAAGGTGCCTTTTTGGAACAGGTACAGCGTCTACACGGCCGAGTCAAGGGAACTGCACGGCCGTGCACCCCTTGGCGCCAGATTTGAATTTGAGTTTTGACACTTTGCACGGCCGCTCCGTTCTAGGTTGCACGGCCGCTCCGACTGAATTTTGGCCTTTATGCTTATTTTGATGTTGTCCCTCCATGGCTTTGACACTTGATTATTTCCAAGGCTACAATTTGATCATAATTTGACTCTAAAACCTGTCTAAGAGTATAAAATCTACCAAAAGCATAAAATCGAAGATATATGATAAAAGAAGCTAAAATAACCTAAACGCAAACTAAATGATACTAAAAACTAAAGAAATGATTGATAAATAATGGGATAAATGACTATATAATAGTCACTTATCAAACTCCCCCACACTTAAACCTTGCTTGTCCTCAAGCAAGTCTAGGATAAAAAGAAGATTGGAGAGGGAGAAAAATTGCAAATGATAAAAACATACAGTTGGATCCC
The DNA here is from genome assembly GCA_022495995.1 of Adenophora triphylla var. japonica. NCBI lineage: Eukaryota > Viridiplantae > Streptophyta > Magnoliopsida > Asterales > Campanulaceae > Adenophora > Adenophora triphylla. The sequence continues at coordinate 128,744 of JAFEMH010004162.1, forward strand.
TTAGAAAATAAATAAATGTTGCAAGCCTTATTGCCAAGAAGATTTTGTCTTTATTTTATCTTCTTCAACTTTTTATAACCTTAGATTATTTAGAAAGAGATTTAGGGAGATTTTTAAGAGAGTAATCTTGGAAAACAATAAATCATTATAACATAAATGAGATTCGATGAAGCAAAGCATAATATAGAAAAGATGAACTTTTGGATTACAAGCTTGGCATATAAAGATTCTTTTACTTTTCAAGAGTGTTTTTGTGAAAAATATTATTGCTTGAAAGTGTACAAAATAATGATCATTTTATTCACAAGTTAGAAGTATTCAAGGATTTGACATATACTTTTGAATCACAAGGATGGAGATGGATGATGATAGTGGAAAAATCTCATCAAAGTTTCAACAATTTTATCTTATTTTTGCACGTGTTATATTTTTGCAAAAGACCTTAGTTATTTTTGATCCTTTCAAGTAGGAGACATTGTGGCTGCGAACCCCATGTTCCTAATACTTAGATCAAGAATACTTTTGGATATTACTTCCGTTTGGCAAGGAAGCATCGTCGCAGCGAACGCCATGCCCCGAGTTACTTAGAAAATAATAATATTCTTTTTGCTTTTAAGATTTGGTGACTAAGTCACTCTTTTAGCAATAAGATAAAAAACGGATACGAGGAATCCTCCCCCACACTTGAAATTAACATTGTCCTCAATGTTTCAAGGACAATATGAAAAACAAGTCAAAGATGGGGGTGGAGGAAACGAAAGATGAACTTACAAAAGATGGTGCTTTTTAGAGAGGGTTGATACGAAATATGGTCGACTTCATACTCATATGCTTTGCAAAGTGCACGGCTCGCATCTCTTGTTCATCATTTTTTTTCAAATATCTACAAAATAGAGTTAGTACATAATAATAATATATAAACATAAACATAAATGATAAAGACAAATATCAAAAAGTAAACCGTTGTCCCCGGCAACGGCGCCAAAAACTTGTTCGGTCGAAACCTAACGGTTTATTTATATCCGCAAGCGCACGGGCTATTGTAATATAGCGGGTGCAAGTACGAGTCGATCCCACAGAGACAGGGTTTACTTTGGGATGATATTTGTCTTTATATAAATATATAGATAAAATGATTGGGGCGAGATAGGAATTTGTAAGATAAAATACTAGGAAGATATATAAACTACTCTAACATATGATGATAGTATTCTCGGGATTGAAAACGAATAAATATGCTTTAGGTAAAGAGCTTTTATCAAAATAACAAGGATGGTACGTTCGGCCTACACTACTTCGGGTTAAGACAGTAGCGTTTGTATCCTTCACTAATCATGTCCTAACTGTTTGAGATTTCCGTTTATGTTACTCCCGCCCTGTCACAAACGGGCATTCCGGCTTAACTCTAGCTGACCACAATTAGAAAGAATTCATTAAGATCGAAAGTCAACGTAGTTTCCATTCAAAGAACACCCCTAGGCCGTTGAACTACTCTCGTGATCAATGAAACCTAGTTCCTTCATATGGTTCCGTCAATCGAAATTCTCCGCTAGGTACTTCTCTCAATTGACTAGGGTTTCACAAATATAAACGTATTCATATTTGCAAGCAATTCAAGAATAATATGAAGAATTTGTTTTAAGATGAAAGTGCCAAGTCAAGGATGATACGCTAAGTTGTGCTAACTAGCACATGTATTTTAAGACTCACCGGCCCTTCTCTAGAGGGTTCGGCTTAGTGTAATCCCGTTCGTCACGCGGGAAATCCGACTCACCTCTCGAGGGTACCAAATAAATCAAAAATACCATTTAAGTCTATCATCTCACGTATTTTCCACTAAAGGATCATACCTACGTCTTTAAATCACTTTGTGTAATTTATTGACCTAGTTCAATTCTTAGAGTTCCGCTAATCAACGTTTTTCATTTGATCAACTGAGGTTATACAATTAAAGACGTCTCCCTAATTGCAAGCATTTAAGATTTACAAGAAGAGAATTGAAATGACAAGTAGAAGAAGCAATGAATATAAGTAAATGAGTTTCCAACTCCGAGAAATGGAGGATTACTCAAACCATTGAAATAATAAAAGGAAGTAAGTAAAGAAATAAAGATAAGGAAAGAAATACTTATTCATAATAAGAGAGACAATGGCTGGAAATAATCTTCATTCACAATCTTCAAGAGTACACAAGATTTGTCACGAATCCTTGATAAACTTTGAACATCGTGTATAAATTGCCAAAGTAATTTTGCTATATAATCTAAGTATGATATGATCCTTTCTAAATGTGTATTATGAACATTTTCGGATTTTCTGGATGCTCTAAACTGAGTACAAAGGCTTCTTTATATAGACATATATGCTAAAGGTTGGGACTCTTCAAAGTGGTGCCTCCAAAAGGTGCCTTTTTGGAACAGGTACAGCGTCTGCACGGCCGAGTCAAGGGAACTGCACGGCCGTGCACCCCTTGGCGCCAGATTTGAATTTGAGTTTTGACACTTTGCACGGCCGCTCCGCTCTAGGCTGCACGGCCGCTCCGACTGAATTTTGGCCTTTATGCTTATTTCGATGTTGTCCCTCCATGGCTTTGACACTTGATTATTTCCAAGGCTCCAATTTGATCATAATTTTACTCTAAAACCTGTCTAAGAGTATAAAATCTACCAAAAGCATAAAATCGAAGATATATGATAAAAGAAGCTAAAATAACCTAAATGCAAACTAAATGATACTAAAAACTAAGGAAATGATTGATAAATAATGGGATAAATGACTATATAATAGTCACTTATCAGTATGGTGGTTGTAGTTGAGGAAAAAGGGTAAGTAATATGAAGGTTTTGAGGTGAAAGAGTAAGTTATTATTTTCTTTTCAATTTATATTCATTTGATGTTTCAAGTTAAAGGTATTTTGTTGTGATTTACATTATGTAAATGTATAACCAAGGGGTAGTATAACCGAGACTTAAGATGTTATGTTACTATGTTGGAACTCTTTAGTGATTGTAAATGTTGTATATTTTGGAACTATGTTCCTTGGTTTTTAAATGTTTGTAAATTGTTGAGTTTGGATTGAAGTTCAAAGTTGTTACCTTTAATGGTAAGTTTTTGAAAGGTTCTTTAAGTTAAACAGGTTTTATTTATCAAATGTTTTTGAAAGGACATTTTTAAAGTTTTTAAAAATAAAGGCTTCTTCCGAGCGTGTACCGTGCGTGGGGCCAAGTAGGACCACGGTTCGGGGCGCGTCATCTTACCTCCATTTTTGCTTTCCCCCTCGAGTTGTGCACATCCATATCCGGATACAACTCATCCGGATTTATTGTTGAAGGTGAGAAGGAAGAAAAATTCCTTTGGAGGTCCAACCTCCTCTCTATGGCCTCTCGGCCCCTTTGACGACGACATCGCCCCAATCTTTCCGCCATGATAGTAAATCTAGCAACTTGGAAGGATTTTCTCAAGAGAATTTTGATCAAAATCAAGTTTTCTTTCTCTCTCTCTCTTTCTCCTCGACAACAATTGGGAAAGAAGATGAAATGGCATCGCTGGAAATCTGATTTTGATTTAGAAAATCAGATTTACAGATGAATCCGTGTGGACCTCTTTGCATGCAAGATGTATCCGCGTGGACACCTTTACAGCCCAGGCAAAATACCCCTTTTGCCCTTGTAATCTTTGCCCCTGGCCGTTCAAAGGCCATTTCTAGCAAAATCAATGCAGTTAGTTCCCTAAACCACCAAAACAAACCTCGGCCGTCATCATAAGTCCGGATCTCACCCACTAAATGGCAAAACAAACCCCGACCGTCATCGTAAGTCCAGACCCTAAGGCGCAAATGCCTTCAAACACAAATCCCAAAGCACAAATGCCTTCAAATGTGGATCTCAAGGCACAAAACGCATCCAAAACACAAAACACAAAATAAAACCCGGCTATCAAAGTAAGCCCAAATCCCCTTCCCCAGTGGACAAAAGTCAAACGGGAATCCTTGAAAACCTTTACGAGACCACATATCCCCACCAGATGAACCCCGATCGTCATCATAAGCCCGGACCCCAAGGCGCAAACGCCTTCGAACACACATCCTAAGCCACAAAGGCCTTCAAAACAAACAAGCCATTCCCCCGGCAACCATCATAAGCCCAAACTTTTCCCAGTAAACAAAACACAAAGCAAGAACGCCCCCCAAAATCAAAACGCTTAAGCGCGATCGCCTTCCCCTCAAGGCGCAAACACTTTCATCCACAGTCAGAGGACATCACATGTCCACGCCCGAAACTATAGTCATAGGACATCACACGTCCTCATGCATGACACAACCTCAGTCAGATGACATAACATGTCCTCATAATGACACAATCTCAGTCAGAGGACATCACACGTCCTCATAATAACACAATCTCAGTCAGAGGACATCACACGTCCTCATAACGACACCACCTCAGTTAGAGGACATCACACGTCCTCATAACGACACCATCTCTGTCAGAGGACATCACACGTTCTCATAACGTCACCACCTCAGTCAGAGGACATCACACGTCCTCATAACAACACCACCTCAGTTAGAGAACATCACACATACTCATGCACGACACCACCTCAGTTAGAGGACATCAAACGTCCTCATAATGGCACCACCTCAGTCAGAGGACATGACACGTCCTCGTGCACGACACAACCTCAGTCAGAGAACATCACACATCCTCATAACGACACCACCTCCGTCAAAGGATATCACACGTCATCATGCATGACATAACGTCAGTCAGAGGACATCACACGTTCTCATGCACGACACAACCTCAGCTAGAGGATGCCGTCACATCCTCATACACCATAAACATATCTTCTCGTAAGATTACCCATCTTCTAGTAAGATTACACACATCTTTTCGTAAGATCACCATTTCTGAACTACGATCAGGCTTGTTTCCCATATGGGATACGTAGGAATCCTGTCAAAAGGGTCCAGCCATCCGACCTAAATGGTCACCTCAGGACACCGACACATCCAGCTCACACCTCAGGGCATGACCACGTCCGCATACACGACAGCTTCACCATTTCTGAACTACGATCATGCTTGATTCCCACTTGGGATACGTAGGAATCCTGTCAAAAGGTCCAACCATCCGACCCAAGCGGTCACCTCATAGGACATCACCACGTCCGCAGCCAGTCGACCTTAGTGGTCACACCACATCACGGGACACCACCACGTCCTCACAAAATCTTAGTCAGAGGACACCGCCACGTCCTCATACACAACAGACTCACACACGAACTACGATCAGGCTTGATTCCCATTTGGGATACGTAGGAATCCTGTTAAAAGGGTCCAGCCATCCGACCTAAACAGTCACCTTAGGACACCGACATGTCCCCGTCACCTTAGGACACCGCCACGTCCTCACAACCGACCAACACAGTCACCTTCTCTCTCCCAGCAAGCGATCCAGATCAGGACCCTTATCTTATTGACGACCCCACTTCCTTCACAAGTGACATCACCGAGGGGTTTCTGTAAGTACCTCAATCTGAATCGCTCCCCATCCAACACACAAAAAATAACGCGGACTCACAAAAAAGTGATCTCGAAGACCCATAACCCTTAAAAACTCCAAAACCACCAACCAAACCAAGGTAGGACCCTTCTGGGATAAAATAAAATAGAATGACTTTTTTGGGAATTACAAAAAAGTCCAGCCTGCACAAAATGTCTGCGCGGACACTTTTGCACCTAGACATCATAATTGCAGAATACCCTTAAAGTCCAAAAGATTCCCTTAAATTCGAGAATACCAAAAAAATGGTAATGACATACATGTCCGCGCAGACACTTTTGTCATTTTTCCAAGCCAATAAATAGAGGGCTCCCCCTCACATTTTCCTCACACCTCCATTCTCTCCTCTCTCCCCCCAGCCTTCAGGATGGCCCTCTAAGTCCTTTCGAGGCAATTTCGGTCCCTTTCTGTTCTTTCCAGGGCCTTCTGAGCCCTCACGAGGTGCTCCCAAGCCCTGCCGAGCGCTTCTGAGATGCTCCCGAGGTGCTCCTGAAGCATCCCAAAGCCCTACCGGTCCATCTTGAGCCATTCCAATCCATCTCGAGGCATCCAAGTCCATCCCGAAGCCCTGTCAGACAATCCCGAGGCATCCAGATGCACGTCGAACCTCCGCCCGAGTACAATCAACAATCCCAAGGCATCCTGACGCACACCGAACCTTTGCCCGAGTACAATCAACAAACCCGAGGCATGCTGAACCTCTGCCCGAGTACAACCAAAAAACCCGAGGCACGCCGAACCTCTGTCGGAATACAACCAAAAAAACCCGAAGCACATCGGAGCTCTGTCCGTAAACACACCTTGCAGTCCCGAGGCACGCCAAAGCTCTGTCCGCAGACACCGGTACATCCCGAAGCAATCCCGGTCCGTCCCAGAGCACTATTCACACTCAAACACTATTTCCTAGCCGAAGATAGACACAAACCAACATTGGTAAGGCCTCCTTCCAAAACAATTTCAATGTAGACATCATATTCAGCATGCATTTTTTAAAAGCACATACACACACACACAACTTTTAATGAAAGAGGGGTATCGAAAGACTCATGTATACGAGGCAACTCGGGTGAGATCTGCTATTCTCTTTCCAAGGCGTAACCTGACTTCGAACTCAAAATCTTATGACACAACAACCTTTTTAAACAAGGTATTCTTCAATGTTTTAGGCTATATCAAAATGGCATGGCGACTCCTCAAAACAAACGCAGTGACACCTCCCGACCAAAGCAAGCGAGATATCCGGTCCGCGCTCACCGGTTCCGGGTAATTTCAATTCTTTCATTACTATCTTCAAAGAGGTTTGAAATTTACATTTACAGCTAGGAATGAAAATACTAGAACAGTAAAACAAAAAAAAACAAAGGAAGCGAAATTACAGTGCGATTTTACTAGGGAGGCTGGAGTGGAGCAACCTGCTGAACATCTAAATCAACATAATTTTGAGTAGGAGGTCCATTCATAACCTCATATACAATAGGGGCTCCTGGAAAGTTAAAGGCAAAATTCTCATCTCTCAAGGTTTTTCTGAGTATTCTAACTTCTTCTTGGGTTCTCACTTGAGCAGCTTCCACTCCCCTTACATCATTCATTACACTGATCATCCTAGCATTGTTGGCTCCAACCACTCATGAATTGCCTTCAGTCTCTACCTTGAGTTCAACTACCTAAGAGGTATTCTCATCTATATTTACTTTGACCTCATCCAAAATTCCATTTAGCTGCAAATGAATGGAGGCACTCAAAGTGTTGTAGAAGGTATGGATGGAATCTTGGATTACGGATTAGGATGCGGTTTGAGATGATTGATGCTTGGTCTCTAACTCAGCAAGGCTCTCCCTGAGGAAATTATCCATTTCGTAGAATTTGAACCTGAGTTTATCTCTGATTCCTTCATTCAAGGCTTTAAACCTGTCTCTAACTTCTTTAGTCAAACTGGTTAACCTTGAGGTTAGATCATCTCCAACAATATCTATTTTCATCTTCAACTCTTCCCTAAGAAACTCATAATCATTTTTGAATGTTTGCCTACATTGAATCCAATACAGACCTCATGCTGGAATCTTGATGCGGTCTACTTCCGATTTCTTCAAACAGTTCAGTTTTTAGCCTTTCAAGTAGTGAATCTAAGGAGTTGCAAAATACATCAAAGAGATGATGAAGATAGTCCTTGAGTTTCTCCTTTGAAACCACATCACCTAGAGCCTGAAGAACTCTAGAGGCGAGGTCTTATCTGAAGTCTCCAAAGCATGCTTCAGCTGCATCTTTGACTGTCTTTGCTATATCTCTCCCCCTTAATTACATCATCAAAAGAACTTTTAATATTGGTAAATTCTAGGGTTTGAGAGTGAAACTGCTCCTGAAGAGTGCGATTTGCAGTAGCCAGCTTGATCATATAACCCTAATTAGAATGAAGTTGGCCCTGAATGACATGAAGAGCATTAAGGAGTTGGGAGTAATTATATGGAGGGATTGAGGAGGAAGGAATGGTTGAGACAAAAGGTGGAGGTTGAGTATGGGAGGTTTGGGGTGCAGATGAGGGAATAGGTGAGGTTTGGGTTATTGGGGCAGTTTGGGTTGGGGGTGCGGTTCGAGTGATTTGGGCATTGAGGTTTTGGAATATATGGGTGATATGAATAGAATAGGGTTGAGGTTGAGTAGGAGGGGTTGGAATGGGAAGTGTTTGGGTTGAGATTGGTTGGGGTGCAGTTTGGGAGGGTAAGGTTTGAGGTGTGGTTGAGTTGGGGAAGGAATTATGGTAGTTAGGGGGATTGAGGTTTGAGGTTGGGATTTTTAGGGTGAGGTTGATGGGGTGGAAGTATGTGGAAGTGAAGGGTAAGGTTGTTGTTGGGGTTTAGGTGAAGGTGGAGGTGTTTGAGGGGAGGGTTCCTTAAGGTTTGATGGAGGAGGAGATAAGTAAATTTGAGAATGAGGAGGATGTTCAGCAAAAAATACTAAATTCTCAGTCCAATCCTCCATCATTTTTCTAATGGTGTTTGTATGGTGAGGTATTTTGAGTGGGTGAGGTTCATCATCATCACTAGGACCTATGCTAGTTGATGAGGAAATGTCTGGCCCATTAGAAGGTTGGGGGGACCAGTCATGGAAGGCACGAGGGAGGGGGTTTGGTAATCTTGAAAGGGGAGGCCTTGGTTGTTGAAGTTTGAATCTGAAGAGGAGGATGAGTAGGACTCCTTGTCAAAATAGGAATTAGTCTCCCTAGCCATAGGATTGATGAGATTGCCAAATTTATCAAAATTTCCAAAGTTCTGGGCCAACCACTTGGAGATGTAATTGTACTTCTGGACTCCTCTCCTAACATCTTCAATTGTTTTCTTATTTGTTATCCCCTTTGTAGAGGTTTTCTTACATGCCATCTTAATTCTCCTCTTAGGAGTCTCCCCCTGAACCTCTGTATCTACTTGAGGTTCATCTGATGATTGCGGTTTGGAGGGAGACTACGGTTGGGAAGAAGGGGTTTGTTTTCTTTTGCAGCTTGATCTGCTAATCTTTTTACCTTCCTTCTATCCAATCTTTCAAAATCTTCTTTATGAAATCTCAAGAGGGCTTCATCAGATGTAATCTTCTTAAGGAAAATCTTTACAGTAGATGCCAAAGTTGGAACCTCTTCAGCATCTTTAGACATATTCTCAACCTCTTCTTCAATATCTTCTTCTACCATAGTTTCATCTATCAACATTTTCTTTTTCAACATCTTGGTCCTACTTGGCCCAGCAACAGAAGCACCACTTTGTTTCGGAGGGGGTGGGGTTTTGGTTTTCTTCAAGGGAGGTTCAGCCTTGTCCTTCCCTTTCCTTGCTTTCCTAACAACCTTGGCGATCGCAGCATCAGCTGTTTCTGGATTCATGGCAATGTAGGGCTCCTTGGTGGGTAAAGAATCTCTGTCCCAGATTTCCTTATAGGTGTTATCCCCATTCTTGTACCTAAATGCATGACATACACTCAGGCCAATGGATTCTTCACCATTAGACCAGTCTACTATCAACTCTGGGTGGGTTCAGCTACATGTGCTCCTCGAAGTGCTCATAGTTGTCAAAGATAGCAGTGAGGAGCCTACAGAAGGGTTTCCACATTTGGTGAACACCTATTTCTTTGATTTGTAGAGGTCAATATGTGCTGATAGATACCTGATCAAAAATTTTGGCCAATGAATGGGAATTTCTGAGAATATTGCTGAGCAGTACATCCACTGTTGGCTTGTGAAGTTGTTATGGTTTCCATTCTTCCCACATATTGACTTCCCAGTCAAGAAGCATAAGTGGGACATCAACTCCCCAAAGTCCTTCCTTGGAACTGCTTTGTACTTGCCAGTCAGTGTGGGAAAGCCAGTTGTTGTACACGCGGTTGCATCTTTGACCTATTGAGAAACTCTTTCTTCAGACTTTGGTACATGAAAATCATAAGTATCCCTGATGTCCATATAGTCTATGGTTACATCCAATCCTTGAACATTTGCGGTAAGTCATGGAATTGTCCTTCTATTGCCTAAATCTCTCAAACCAGAAACAACATTGGTGTAGAACTGATCAACGTAGGAGGGAATGGTGTAATGATGCTTATTGTTGAAGAGGGGAAGTACTCTAGAATCCTTCATCTTCCTTATAATTTCTCTTCCTAGAACATCTTGCTTCAACTCTTCTTCTCTTATCTCTTAGTCTGGTAGAATGAAATGGGGGTCCATGTCGTTGAATGCTTTCTTAGGTGCTCTCGGAACTATAGGAGATTTGGGAATGGAAGTGTCTCTTGTTCATTTAGGTGACATGAATTTTCATTTTTAGAGGAGAGAGAATATAGAGAGAGAAAGTGAATGAGGATAAGAAAGTACTGTGATCAGAGAGTTTGCAGAAGAGTTAGAAGTGTAGCATGAACATGATATATATAGAGGTTCCTAGGGTGGAGTGAAAATAGGTGATGATGGTTTCACTATCCCACTAAGTGAACCACCATAACAGTTTCACCCTTTCACCTCCTTCACATACCCCCATGATGGCTGATGTGAATGTTTTAAGGAAATATTACTTTTTCATTAAAGACATTTAAATTTCAAAAGAACGTGAGAAAATGATTGTAAAAGCATCCTTATACAATTAATTTGTCTCAAAAGAGACAAGGACCAAATAATAAATATAGAATACTTACCTGTTTACACGTGGCATACAGTTTGATATAAAAAAATAATAATGGTTTATTTTTTTAAATAATAAGGAAAATATCAAACCACTTAAGTGTTGGTGTAGTGCACTAGGCGTTTAGTTATATTTGGCTTATAATCTAAACCACTATGTAATAGTCTTTATCATTTATTATAGAGAAAGTATTATTTGGTTCATTATATCTTTATATGTTTATTATATTGAATTGCGTCCCTAGTTATTATGAATAACTAGTATAAGTTGGTAGTGGATAATCATGGAGATGATTATATGCATATGATGCACATTACACTTATGGATACTTGCTAGAGAACAAGTATTGGACATGACCTATCAATGAGATTTATGACATGGTCAATAGTCATATGTGTCATGATTAAATCTCATGATAGTATTGTCATTGAATCCTTTGAACCTGAGATTATCATCGTCTTCCACATGATGAACGTTGTTTTTGATATAGTCTAACACTATCTTTAATCGGAGAGCAATAAGGGCTATGTTGGAACGATTAGATTCTTGTAGTGAAGAATGATAAGTCAAGATGGGATTTGTCCCTCTCGTTGAGAGAGTTGTTTGCTTGGGCCCCTCGATGAATGATGTTGATCAAATGTTTGGCCACACTCAAGTGATTTGATAGAGATCAAATGCATTTGGATTATCAACATATTCGGAATCGAGAAAGCATTGAACATGTGAGTTGACATGGACCATGACTCATGTTCAATTGGACATTGTGGACAAAGGAATTGTGACATTTGATCTATTGAGGAATCAAGCTTTGACGTTATATTAATTGGGTGGACATAATGGTTTGCTAGAAACCACTTATGTCTTGTGAGGTTGATGTTTCGACTCACTACCAACAAAATATAATTCCTATTGGGTCACACACAAAGAACGAATTGATCATTGGCTGAAAATTGGAAATTTTAGGGAATGGCACGACTCATGCCCTTGAGGACGAGTTGTGACATTAAGGCAGTAGGACTGCGTTTTGAGGCAACCAAGGAATTTCGTTGACTTTTGACTTTTGGGATCAAGCACGAGTCGTGCCCTTGATCAGCACGAGTGCAAATTAGGTCACTAATCGTGTCACGACTTGAATTTGGCTTGGGACACTCGTGATGGCCTGGAACAACTCGTGGCACGTGTCGTGCCCAGGTGCACGAGTCGTGCCCTGAGCGAATTTTTGGTCAGCACGCGGATTCCTTTGGCGATTTGGTTTTGGTTGACAAGGACTCCTACCCTAATGTGATTAGGGATTTATATGTGATATAAATATAAGTCTTGGGCAGCCATAAATCTCTCTCTCTCTCTCTCCTACATCATTGTTCTAGTTTTTATGAAACACTAGAGATTGATTATTGATTAAAAATCAAAAGTCCCAAAATCAATTCCATTGTTTTGGCCATTGATTATTGAAAACGTTTCAATAATCTGAAGGATCATCTAGCAATCCAACAAGAAGAGTTCTTGGTTCGTACGCGTGTGGATCACCATTATTAATATGCGCTCGCCCGCAAAATTTTGTTTTCCAATGATGAAAAAGGAAAAAAGGAGTCGCCACGCCATGTTTTAGAGGTACACTTTGAAAAACCTTTTAAGAGAGAATGAGTCCGGGGGTCAGGTTACGTGTTGGGAAGAACTGAGAGTTCACCCAACACGCCTTGTCCCTAGACGAGTCTTTCTAATCAAACATGCAATTAATCTATAAGTGTGTGCATGCATTGATGATGAATAAATGTAGTAAACATGTATTTTATTGATATGAACTTGGAAACTTACAACTTGTGAACCAATTATTCAGGGAGGCCACATCCCTTATACAACAGATCAATACAAATTACAAGGGGAAATGGTATTCGTCAAATGGTCATAGAGTGTCGCGTGACACATGATGTGCCTGGCTAGATATGTCGCGTGACACAGTATCTAACCAGTCACAGTGTGTCGCGTGACACACAGTGTCCATCTGCAGATACCTACAGATTTGAACTCAGCAACACCAATAGCCAACACAGATCCAATTGATCAATCAGATAAGCTTCAAAATATGCAAATAACAACAATTCAACCCAGGGTGTGTGGATATGGATAGATCCACACCCCCTTGGGGTCTAAACACTAAATTCCACAATGATCAAGCAATGAACAACCAATTATCCAAAACAACTAAATTAAATAGAGAGATTGCGATTGGGATTCATTAATCTAGACGGATAGAGTTTGATTATTGAATCCAAGGAAGAGAAAACAATAGAATTATGAAAGGAACAAAGTAGAAGAGAGAGGGGAAAGGTAATTGAGGATGTTACCCTTGTTGCTTCCACGAATTCTAAACCAAGTTAGGTACAGAACCCTTCTATAACAGCTTCTGGTCCTGGAGGACTTGAGAGGATCAGTCGAGAGTAGATCTAAGATAAGGTGAGGGAAGTGGGTTAAATTAGGGGGGATTGGAGGTGAATTGGGAAGAGAGAGAGAGAGGGGTGTGCGTTTAGTGTTTGTGTTACGCTGCAATTTTGGCAGAGTAACAGTGTGTGAAGTTGGGATCTATTTCTAAGAGGGGAAGAGTCTTATTTATAGGCTGCAGTTAGTGGTCACCTTGTGTCGCCCGACTTCCTGTAACCATTTTCCACGCCTCAACTTGTCACGTGACACAAGGTGTCACAACCGCTTTTGGCGCCAAAACCAGTTTCTGGAACATTCAAGGAAAATACCCAAAAGGTCCAAAAAGGATTTATTCCCAGGAGGTCCTTTAGCATGAGCAAAGTACGAAAAGGTACTTCCTTCGCGGGAAACTTATGAAATGTTTTCGAAAGTCTCGGGACAGGCCGGGAATTTATCAAAACGCCCCTTAATGCAATTTTATCACATTAAAAAGCACCTAAAAGGGTCGCGAGTTGGATTGGCGTACTTACAGATCCCCTCGGCAATGTCACATTTGGAAAAAGTGAGGTTATCGATAAAATAAGACCCAATCCCAATTAGCGGCAAGGGATAAGGTGGAGGGCTAGTTGGTGATCTGGGGAGATCGGATGGATGGACCTTTGGAGAAAGATTCCTACGTATCCCTAAAAGGGAATCAGGCCAAATCGTAGTTCGGAAACAAAACTAACATGAAGCAAGAAAGGGTAGAGATGTGCTTTCATACCATTTCTGTGCTTACCTGTAGCTACCTGAGGGGCTAATTCTTCTGTGGGTGGTGAGTAGTTGTCCGAGGGTCTCATGCTACCGCTGTTGGAGGGTTGTTGTAGCTGCCGGAGGGTCTCATGCTGCAACTGATGGTGGCGAGTAGCTGCCGGAGGGTCTCATGCTACCGCTGGTGGAGGGTTGCTGTAGCTGCCGGAGGGTCTCATGCTGCAACTGCTGGTAGCGAGTAGCTGCCAGAGGGTCTCATGCTACCGCTGTTGGAGGGTTGTTGTAGCTGCCGGAGGGTCTCATGCTGCAACTGGTGGTGGTGAGTAGCTGCGAGAGGGTCTCATGCTACCGCTGGTGAAAGGTTGTAGCTGCTGGAGGGTCTCATGCTATCGCTGATAGGCTTCGTGGATGCCGGAGTGACTCATACCACTGGGTGTTGGTGCAGGGTAGCTGCTAGGGGACTCATGCTACTGCTGCTGCTAGGGATAAGTATAGCTGCCGGGGGACTCACGCTACTGCTCCTGTTGGTAGTTTACTGGTTTTGCCAAGTGCGGGACGGTCTTTGTTGACAGTTGGCTTTGGGTCAGCGACTTTGCCTGGTAGGACGGGAACTTTGCTTGCTAGGGAGCGGGCTCTTGTTGTTACTTTGGCGGCGAGGCCGGTGATACTGATAAACGCTGCTTGGGGAGACTGTTAGATGTGGAATCTTTGTCTCGGCTTCTGCTTCGAGGGGCAGTCCTTTGACAGTGCTCAGTTGATCATTGTACATGCGGGGGAAACTGCAAAGCATGCCTCAGGGGTTAGAGTGCAAAATATCAGACCACAGGGGTGTTTTTGGAAAATCTGGCAAATGAGTCACGTTGTGTCGCAAGACTACATAAAGCTCATGGACAGACCCTTATAACGTTGGACAGTCGCCACTTTGAAAATAACATTTAGAGGGAGGCAAGCGGTTTTGAGAGGAGAAACAGTCCATTCGTACGAATTCAAGGGAAATCAAGTGAATCCAAGGTGTTGATTTAGTTTTTAGCTTGCAACCATGCCTCCTAGGGCACGTCCCACGAAGAAGGGACCACAACAGGCTCAGTTGGCCGCTCGGAGGAAGAATGTTCAGCGGAATCAGAGGCCCTTCATCCCTCAAGCAGTGAGAGGAGATTTCTATCCACAACCCAAGGAACACACTTCTGCACCTGGGAAGAAGAATACGGTATTTTCGTAACCCTTGCCCTTCGTTGCTTTGAAAATTGGGTTTTGTGCCAAACTGTTCGAACTTTTACCTGTGAAATTATGAGTTTGCTGCATGGTTCTGAGCTATGAAAAATCATGAATGCATGTTAAATGTTCAACCCTAGTTTTACATGGAAAACGGAAAGTACAAAATTACAATTGATTGACATGCTTCTTTTGGAAAGACTTGAGATATTCATACCTGTGCTGTGTTTACCTGCAGGAGTTGCGTACTCGAGGCTCACCAGAGGTTGTTGGTCGGCTGTGGGATCTCTTGCCCGGTAGCCAGGAGCTGGAGCATTCGCTGAAGGGCTTGGTGTACGCTGTCGGGCTTGGCCAGTTCTTTGAGATGGCGAAGGCCATCGGAGACACACAGCGGAGCGTGGGACTGGTGAAGGCATTCCGAGAGTTTTGGTGGGAGACTACCCATTCTTTTCACTTTTCTTGGGGAGAGGCGACGATCACTCCATATGACTTTTCCGCTATCACCGGTCTTCCCTTTACTGCTGAGCCATTATATCTGGAGGAGCCTGCGCTTACGGATGATCCTCAGCCTCCCTCCGAGGCATACTTCATGGAGCTTGTTGGTTTAGTTCCCAAGGACAAGAAGAGGAATGGGTACGAGCTAGGGGAGCTTCACGGTCTCATTGTTGTGCAGAGCAGGGATTACCCATTTGATCTGGCAGATACTGAGGAGGGCCGACTGAGGGCTAGGAGGTTGGCTAGGGCTTTTGTATGGGTTGGCTTTTCTGACATGCTTTTTATTAATGGCACGTCTTCCGCTCTGATTTAACTGTTGGAGCTTCTGAGGGATTGGGATGCGGTTGGGACTTTGTCTTGGGGGGAGGTAGGACCCGATGAGCTGTACTTGGCTTTGGATGATGTTAGCAGGGGGAGGCTAAGTCCTTCAACTGCTGCCATTTAGCTTTTGAGGTATTTCTCAATCTGACCCCATCTTTTGAATATTCTTTCTTTCTGTCATTTCTTATTTTCATTCTGATTTGCTTTGATCTTTCTCTTCCAGGTTTGGGCCAACGAGATCATCGGTTGTTATGCCTGGCGGGTTCAGGAGGCATACCCGGTCACTATGTTTCCTGCCATGAGGCAATGGGTGAATGACGCGCGGCAGAAGGTCCGGACAGCAGATACTAGGGGACGGGTGACGGGTTCTTACCCTGATACTATGATCTGCTTGCGAGGGACTCCCAGGAGTCTAAATCTATTTCCCTGGGCTGACTGGTATGCTGGGCTTGATTTAGGACATGCTTTACATCTTACCGAGTGTCGCAAGCTTTTGGTAGGTCTGTCTGGTGAGGTTTTGTATTTGGGAGAGCGAGTTTGTAGACAGCACGGTCCCGATAGTATTGCTAGAGTCCCGGTTGATCCTCCAGCTGATATATGGTTTCCTCGAAAACTAGAGGATGTGGCTGCTTTGATCCAGGGGGAGGCTGCATTCAACAATACTGGGGATGGAGATTACAGAGCTTATGTGACGACGAGGTTGCGGTCACCACAGGTGGAGCCGAGACGCGATGCTCAGGGCGCAGGCCCTTCTACTGGATATGTGGTAGACGCGCCCTTACCTCCTCCCTTTGTTGATTTTCAGGATGGAGATCACTTTAGGCGGGCTCCTCTCGATATCAGCAGGATTTATCCATATTTTTGGCTTCCAGAGGGCACCTGATCTGTAAGCAACTGTCTTTTCTTTCTTTATTGTCTTGAATTGTTTATATCCCCTGTCTTTTGTCATGACTGGTCTCTGATTCTTCCTTTCTTTGATTATACCAGATCTCGGCTGATATTTACTGGAGCTTTGCTCGGTACTACACTAGGTCCATGGACATGATTGATCAGCTGGAGAGGAGCACCCGTTATTGGAGGGAGCGGTGTTTGGCTCGGAGCTCTAATGATGATTCTACACCCATCTTGCCTGGCCGGAAGAGGTCTCGTACTGATGCGGCTGCGGGTGATACTCATAGGCCCAGGACCAAGACTGCTTCTCGTCGTCCCCCTAGTCCTCCTAGTTCTGATTATGAGAGTGATGCTTCTGGAGATCCTCACGAGCTTGAGACCATGGCCGTTCCTGGTGTTCATGAGTTTTTCCGAGATGATCCCGTCATTTACCACGATCCTGCTGCCGATCTGGGTCATGCGCAGACTGAGGAGGAGGATGCAGACGGAGAGGAGAGCGAGGGAGATGACGATGATGATTCTGATGATGACGGAGATGTCTACGTTTCTGAAGGTGATGGCTCAGAGTAGCCTCTTGGCCCAAATCACAGCTCCTTTGATTATTGTACCCCTTTTTCTGAAGGAAACAGACAAACACTCTTTTCTTTTTTTTTTTTTGTAAAAAAAACTTATTTGCTTTTGCCTTTCCTAGACTCAGTACATTATTATTAGCTTTTATGTTATCTTTGATGTTTGCACGAGTCCACTTTTGGAAGAATAGGAAGGAATGGTTTTTTGGATGGTTATGGCATTGATATGAGTGTGGTATGAATGCTTTGATTGCGTATGGCATGTGTATATAGAATGATGGTTTGTATGTGTATGATGAACGTGTATACGAACTGAGTGAAACCCTCTCTCAGGTTTATTTGTAGGATGATGGATTTGTTTGCAGCTTTGAACAAGTCGGGGAGTGCCCTGGTGCAGAACAGATTGCAGTCTTCTGATGTCTGGTGTTGGACTCAAGGTGTCGCACGACTCAGGACAACATGTGCATATCCTGTCGCGTGACACAACAAATCATGCTGGCAGATCTTCCAAACCAAACTTCCACATTGCCTCCAAATCTATCCCTTTTGTTTAGAGTAAGAAATTCATCAGTCCCAACATAAAGTAGGCCTTTAGTAACAAGTTCATTCCCAAGGATTGACATTTTAAAGCAAGCCCCGATATTTATGCACATGCACATATCAATTTTCCTTTCCATTCTCAAGCCCCAGTTTGGCAAGTAGTTTCACTGCAATCAACACGTCATGTAACCCAGGAGGAGATCGTTCTTCAAACTTCAATCAATTAGTCAGAGGATAAGACTTGGGACCGCTTATGTGCAGAGGCATGTTTGTCGAAAGGTGGGAATAACTCCCGGACTTGTGTATGACACTCTCGCTTTTAGGTTTAACTCTTTTGGGAGAGTATAAGCGTCACAAGGTGTGGAAAGTGTATGGAATCCCCTGCTTGATAGAAATACAGTGTTTGGCTCTATCTTCCTATGATGTAGAAAGAGAAGACTTGTCGAGACACTTGAAAACATGTCTTATTCGCGATGATCACAGGGCTGCTTAAAACCCTTTATTGATGTTCGGGTTATTCAACCACCAAAGCCGATATGAACAAATATTTTAATCAATCCTAAGGAGAAAATCCACTGATATCGAGAATCAAATTTCGGATGATGGAACGAAGGATCTTTATATAGGTACGGCCCTTGAGGAGACCAGATTTTCTGAGATTTGTTTGTGATTTCGACAAGACCAGTTATGGTTGCCTACGTTCCCCTCCTTGGGAGGAGCTCAGGTCGCCGTAGTTCGGGCTTATACCGAATGTATAGAATGAACGTTGAAATTCGAGCATCTGAGGACCTTTGAGTATTTTGAGGATTTGGAGAATTGAAAAAAAATATGTCCTTTTGGAGTGTCGATGGGAGACACGGATGTGAAGCCCCAGTGGGACGTCCACGGCAAGTGTTTGCGGAGGAAAAATGAAATATGCTCACATAAAACGTCGCATGAATGGATGGAATTTACACAATCTTCGCTTGACGGTCCTTTGAGCCGGGATGGATTTGGCTCCGCTTTAAGCAATAATCTGTTTTAGATCTCGACGATATTGGAATGAAACTGCTATTCGGTAGGAACTGCGACTGGGTCTCGGGGTTTCGATCGGCCCTCGGGTGATTTAGGATATCATGACCTCTTAAAACGAGAGGTCGGCTAGGCCTTTTGCTGACTGAACCTCTAAAGATTAAAGGTTGGCTTGCAGGGATGTGTTTGGGATTTCTAAGGTGAGGATATTTGTGATTGCATCTTTGCTGCCTCTAAAAATGAGAGGTCAATCTTGGCTTTGGCCAAAGGCAAGGGTAACGGTAATGGGAATGTCCTCTAAAATCGAGAGGACGACTTGGAATTGGTCAAGGTAGTGGGAATATCCTCTAAAATCGAGAGGATGGCCGGAATTGGTTAGAGGTTATGGTGAGGGACATCCGTGCTGTCTCTTTATTCACTCTGAGACTCCTCTTTGAGTAACGACCGAATCCTTTGACTTTTGCTTTCGAGAGGATCGCTAGGGACTAGGCTCTCTTTCTTTTTTTTTATTCTTTTTTTTATCTCCTTTCTTTCTCTTCTTTTTTTTTTTTTTCAAATTTGCTCTTGAGAGAAAATTTCAGCTAGCCCCTAGGATGGATCATTGCTTTTTGCCATTCTTTGAACTTGGAGATGGTCAATCTTCTTATGCATCGCGGGAGCCTCAAGGATAGTCCCTCTTCTTTTGGAGATGGTTTGACGGGTTTCAAAACGTGCCGATCTTGAAATGAAGGGATATTGTTTAGTGAGGGGAAGGTGATGGTTTTCCAATGGGTCAAAATTTTCAACCGCAGTCCCTACCGGATGGTCCGAACGAGATCAAGTTCTCATTTGCTTGCTTAAACCTTCTTCGAGGAAGATCCATGCAAATTCATCGAGCAACGAGATGGTGTGGACGATGGAAGGTATGTGAGCATATGGGAAACGAGGTGGGGAGTTGGTAAGCCCCAATTTAGGAATGATATCAGTCAATTTTCTCAATCTGATCAATTTAAATATTAGCATTTCAAAGCATTAGTAATTGAGCAGCACAAGTGATTATGTAGGATAAGACCATTTCAATTAGATGTAACGTGGGTGTGCAAGTAATGCCTCGTGTCTAGCAGGAATAGAAACAAATATTTTATTATTGAAATAAAAAGACTCATAACATGGATGTAGCAGACTCAAATCATAGAAGAAAAGACATTTGCTATCGAAATGAAAACAATCTAGACCCTACAATGCCTGACTGACTGACTTCTTCACTGTGGAAAAGGATCGGTAACCGCCTTGGGAGGAGCTTTCTAAATTCTTCCTTCATCAACCAGCTTCTGAATAAGTACCTTTAGAAGGGAGCAATCATTAGTCATGTGTCCAGGGTATTGATGATAGTAACAATACTTGCTGCGATCCAAACCCGGACTGGGTTTAATGGGATGATAATTATCAAGCGGCTTTATCATTCCCCTTTGCATCAACCCATTGAAAGCTTCCTCGGTTGTTATTCCCAGGTCATCAAATTCCCGTTATTTGCGCGATGGACACCGACCACGATTCTGGACACCATTTTCCTCATGAAAACCTACCTCGATCTTCCCTTCGTCAATGAGTTCCTGGATGATCACCCTTAACTGTCTGCATTCACAAGTGGTATGGCCATGATACTGGTGATAGTAACAGTATTTGCTTGGATCCAGCTTCATGTTGTTATGCGGGGGACTATAATTGGTTAATGGTTGAACCAGTCCTCCACTCACCAAAACCTTGAGGAATTGATTCATAGGCATTCCCACCTTTCCCCAGTACGCTTTCTTCCTTTCCATCTGAACTGCCTTTGAAGGGGAACCGGGTATTGGCGTCCCTTGCTGGATAGGATTCACAGCAGGAATGAAAGACATCTGATTCACAGTCACGTATGAGGTTGGCCCTGGACGCTGATCTTGAGGAGGTGATAAGTTGAAGCCATATGAACTCATCGGTGGTTGAGAAGCATTTCCTTGAAGGGGGGCTTGGTCAGGGTGGAATAGCAGTGATCCCTTCTGAGTGAAATAATGACATGGCCCTTGGGAATCTGGCTGATACTGACTTTGCAAACCAATTTGACTAAGAGAATCAAAAATATCGGGGATCAATTGCCTTTCTGGAATCTGAGTTTGGACCGCTTGAGGTGCCGGGGTAGGAATCTTATCTTGCTCATCCTCATCTATCCTTTTCATCACATTTCCAGTTCCATGCTCAACATTACTAGCACCGATGATTTCTTCGTACGACCCATCTTCGTGACGAATTAGTGTGATCCCTCAAATACGCATCGCTTCTACAAACCTAGTGTGCGTTTCTTCTTCTCGGGCTTTAGCAACTTGGGCGAGTAGTTGGGCCTTACATTCACGAACCATGGCAGCCTCAAGAGCAACTCGCAACTCCGCTACTGACAAATCATTCATGTCCAACTGACTTGAAGTGAGAGGAATTCCAGACTGAGCGGACAGTATAACTTTTGCACCAGACATCTCGAATAGCAGAAGAAATGGGAGCTTCGGAGGAACTGCAAATATTCTGGTGATGCGAATTAAATGATCACCCTTTGTAACAGAACACGCATCCAACTTGTCACCGCTACAAAGGTTAGATATGGGTTTCTGAGACGGTGAAGGGAGATTTTGAGGAAATACGGTAGAGGGAAAGGAACGAAGGACAGACTCGTACAAACAATTTTAATTATCTTCAAGTATAAATCAGTATCTTAAATCCTAAGTACGGTTGGGAAAGGAGAAGCCTTTATTTATTCTAACTACACCTTGGGGAAACCTAGGGACGCAACATTCAAATCACACTAAATGTTTTGTATTGAAATCTATAATAGGTAATGATACCTAACCAGAACCTAACACCGTATGGGACGGAGAGGTTGTCCAAATTTCTGGGGAAATTTGGGCAGCATAACAGGTATTCTTGGAGAATTTCAAAGAAAAATCCAGCATGACCTCTCGTCGGTGCACGTTGACAATGTGGCATGATCTCTCGTTAGAACACGCCACGGGAGTGACATGTCCCCACGTGAAATCATGTTGCGTTGGCAACATGCCCACAAGATGCGAGGTTTTGGGGAAGGTATAAGGATCTATGATAAGTTTCAAAACAATTCATTTTGGTGTGATTAAAAACGTTGTATCAAAAACCAACCGTGGGTAAGGTTTAAGCATGGTGCCACCTATAACTCACTAGGGGGGGTAGGTTTGATTTCAGGCGCTCAAGCGTAGGCGAATTTCATGGCCGTTCGCGATGCCGTCAATCGCACCCGAGGGTTCTAAGTCTATGTGGTGTAGTGTGCGGATGACTATATTCTTTTATTTATTAAAAACAAAATTTTATTATTTTATTTTATTTACTTTTGAAAAGAAAAAGAGAAAACACACACACTCTCACAGGGAAGAAGGGGAACAATAATCAACTGAGCCACATTTCGATTCAAGGGACTGCCCTCAAACCAGCTTCTGAAGACCTGTTCAGTGACCATTCCTGTCGCGTGACACAGGACATCATGGGACAGAGATGTCGCACGACCAAGGTGATCACTGAACCAGAATTCCTGCAAAATCAAATCAGCCCCTGCTTCTCCATGGCAAGGGACGAAGCATAATAACAAGAAAGGCCACAAAACACACAAGGTTCACAAGTCTCATAATCAACAAAATGCATGTACTAAAAAAGATTGTCAATGATGCACACAAGAATGGATATATTGGATGTTTAATCGAATGAAAGCTTGACCCTCTTAACTTTGAAAAATTGGTTTTCAAAGTATACTATCCCCAGCAGAGTCGCCACTGAATGAACGCTCGCCGAAAAATATAAAAATAAGGAGTCACCACGCCGTTTTAAAGGAAACATTGAAAACCTTTTTGAAAGAGAAAATGGGTTCGGGGGTCAGGTTACGTGTTGGGAAGAACCGAGAGTTCACCCAACACGCCTCATCCGTAGACGAGTCTTTCTATGTTCAACATCCAAAATCATTCAAAAGTGTGTGCAATTGAGTGTGACAATATATGTATAAAAATGCATGGAAGTGCTTTGTTTTATTGCTCAAAGGAAGGAATTACAACTTGTGAGCCTTTTACTGTGGGAGGACACATCCCACTTACAACGAGGATAAGACAGATTACAGCTGGAAAATGATTTCTGCAGAAATGACACAGAGTGTCACGTGACAACATATGTTGTTGCGTGACACAATGTTACCTTTGGCAGAGACCTTACAATTTGAACATATTACAACTGAAAATGATTTCTGTAGAAATGACACTGAGTGTCACGTGACAACATATGTTGTCGCGGGACACATCGTGACCTTCTGCAGAAACCTTACAATTCGAAATCAATTCTAACAAAATGCCAAATAGATCCAAGTAGAACGCCTATTAATATTCAGAGAACAATGAATTAACTACGAATCGACCAAAGGGGTGTGGATATGGGGAGATCCACACTCCCTTGATCAACAAGCAACAAATTCAATCCAAATCACATCATGAATATCAATTGATTCAAGCAAAACACATTTAAACAGAGAGATGGCAGTTGCCACTTGATAATCAGAAGCGGATGGAGCTTGATTATCAAGTGGAGGGATGGAAATAGCAATGAAGCAAGTAGGAAATATGAGAGAGAGAGAGAGAGATGGATTTGTTACCCTTGTAGATCCACCACCAATACACCAAGTTAGGTGTATTGGCCTTCAATTCAGCTTCTGGACGTGGAATTGAGCACAGATGGGGTGCTAGTATTCAGATCTTCAGTTGGTATGGGTTGTATGAAGGTAAGTGGGTGAGGTGTGTGAGAGATGAAGGAATTAGAAGGGAATTGATGTAGGTTGGTGTGGAAGTGGGAGAGAGAGACGTGTTTCTGGGGGAATTTTGGCAGGGTGACCTTAGGGAGTGGAAAAGGGATCCAAAAATGAGAGGCAGAGGGCTTTATTTATAGCTGCAGATGATGGGAACATTGTGTCGCATGACGTCCTGTAACCAATTTTTGTGGTTCAAGTTGTCGCTTGACGACACAAGTTGTCACGTGACAACATATGTTATCGCGTGACACAATGTGACCATAACCGTTTCTGGCGCCAAAACTGCTTCTGGAACATTCTGAGGTAATTCCCTAAAGGTCCAAAGCCAATAATTCCTTGTAGGTCCTTTCTTAGCGAGAAACTTATAAAAACCTCCCAAAAGTTTCGGAACGGACCGGGAATTTACCAAAACGCCCCTTAGTGCAATTTTATCACATTAAAATGCACCTAAAAGGGTCGCGAATTGGATTGGCGTACTCACAGAGCCCCTCGGCAACATCACTTATGGAAGAAGTGAGGTTGTCAACAAGAAGGACCAAATCCCAATGAGCAGCTGGGGATAAGGCGGATGGTGAAAATGATTTATGGAATCGGATGGCTGGACCTTTGGAGATAGGATTCCTATGTATCCCTAGGAGGGAATCAAGCCGGTCGTAGTTCTGGGACAAAACTGATTGAAGGAGTCTGAACAAAGGGGAAACTATTTGAAGGTCTCTTGACCTAAAAAGGATCATTTGAAGGTCTCTTGACCTAAAAGGGATCATTTTAAGGTCTCTTGACCCAAACGGGATTATTTTAAGGTCTCTTGACCTAAACGGGATCATTTGAAGGTCTCTTGACCTAAAAAGGGATCATTTGAAGGCATCCAACCTGAAAGGGAGTCATTTGAAGGTCTTTTGACCTAAAAGGGATCATTTGAAGGTCTCTTGACCTAAAAGGGATTATTTGAAGGTCTTTTGACCTAAAAGGGATCATTTGAAGGTCTCTTGACCTAAAGGGGATTATTTTAAGGTCTCTTGACCTAAAAGGGGTCATTTGAAGGTCTCTTGACCTAAAGGGGATCATTTGAAGGCATCACTACCTAGACGGGGATTATTTGAAGGCATCCAACCTGGAAGGGATTATTTGAAGGTCTTTTGACCTAAACGAGATCATTTGAAGGTCTCTTGACCTAAACAAGATCATTTCAAGGCATCCGACCTGGAACAGGATTATTTGAAGTGATCCAACCTCGCAGGGATTATTTGAAGGTCTCATGACCTAAAAAGGGATTATTTGAAGGCATCCAACCTGGAACGGGATTATTTGAAGGCATCCAACCTGGAATGGAGTCATTTAAAGGTCTCTTGACCTAAAAGGGATCATTTGAAAGCATACTACCTAGAACGGGATTATTTGAAGGCATCCAACCTGGAATGGAGTCATTTGAAGGTCTCTTAACCTGACAGGGATTATTTGAAGGTCTCTTGACCTAAAGGGGGATCATTTGAAGGTATCATTGCCTAGAACGAGATTATTTGAAGGCATCCAACCTGACAGGGAT
The DNA here is from genome assembly GCA_022495995.1 of Adenophora triphylla var. japonica. Classification (NCBI taxonomy): domain Eukaryota; kingdom Viridiplantae; phylum Streptophyta; class Magnoliopsida; order Asterales; family Campanulaceae; genus Adenophora; species Adenophora triphylla. The sequence continues at coordinate 154,027 of JAFEMH010004162.1, forward strand.
TATTTGAAGGTTCTTCACCTAAAAAGGGATCATTTGAAGGCATCCAACCTGGGAACGAGATTAATGCTTCTATCAAAGTAATTGACTAAGATATGCTTTCATACCTGTACTGTGCTCACCTGTAGCTGCCGGAGGGTCTTAGACTACCATTGTTGTTGGTGATGGAGAGTTGTAGCTGCAGGAGGGTCTAGTGCTACTGCTTGGTGGGAGGTAGTTGTTAAGGGTCTCATGCTACCATTGATTCTGCTGGGGATAGGTATAGCTGTCGGAGGGTCTGATGCTATCGTTGCTGGGGAGACTGACAGATGCGGACTCTTTATCTTGGTTCATTATGCAGAGTAGGCTTTTAAAGTCGCCGAGACTAGTGAGCATTATTGCTTGGATACTGGGGCAGCTGGAGCTCTTTCTTTGACAAGAATTGCTTGGAGACTGGGGCAACTAAGGCTCTTTCAGATTATGCTGATGAGTCCGAAGGTGACGGGCCTGATGAAGATAATAAAGGCGGGATCTGCCACCTGCAGGATTTGGAATCCTTTTCCAAAATTGTGATTCGAGGGGCAGTCCTCACGATCAAATTACGATCACTTGACTATTGTACCCTGCAGGGGAAAACACAACACTCTAGGCACTTTTGCATTTTATTTGACTTTTTGCTTATGCATTATTAATATTTTGTTTCACAAGTCCATCTCAGCTAGGGATGGAAAGGAAGTGGGGATTTTGCACGGCTTGACGAGCGGGTATGCATGTAGCAGTTGCACTATGAGGGATCGTGTATGGATCAAAAGTGTTTATAATGGGGTGGACCCTCTCCCATGAGATTGAAAAATGTATGAGTGATGGTGTATGGATGGTGCAGCTTAGGCAAGTCGGGGACACTCCCGGGGGTACTGGTTGCAGCAGGTCCATTGCTGGTGAGGACAAAGTGTATCTCGCGTCTGAGATAGCAAGCAGTAGAGAATGTGCAGAGAATGATCCCGGCTTGGCGAAGCCCCAGTTGACAGTGCAAAGCAAACCTGGAGGGAAATCTGGTAAGGTATAAGGACCTATGATAAGTTTCAAAACAATTCATTTTGGTGTGATTAAAAACGTTGTATCAAAAACCAACCGTGGGTAAGGTTTAAGTGTGGTGCCACCTATAACGCACTAGGGGGGTAGGTTTGATTTCAGGCGCTCAAGCGTTGGCGAATTTCATGGCCGTCCGCGATGCCGTAAATCGCACCCGAGGGTTCTAAGTCTATGTGGTGTAGTGTGCGGATGACTATATTCTTTTATTAATGAAAAACAAAATTTTATTATTTTATTTTATTTACTTTTGAAAAGAGAAAGAGAAAATACACACACTCTCACAGGGAAGAAGGGGAACAATAATCAACTGAGCCACATTTCGATTCAAGGGACTGCCCTCAAACCAGCTTCTGAAGACCTCTTTAGTGACCATTCCTGTCGCGTGACACAGGACATCATGGGACAGAAATGTAGCATGACCAGGGTGATCACTGAACCAGAATTCCTGCAAAATTAAATCAGCCCCTGCTTCTCCATGGCAAGGGACGAAGCATAATAACAAGAAAGGCCACAAAACACACAAGGCTCACAAGTCTCATAATCAACAAAATGCATGTACTACAAAATATTGTCAATGATGTACACAAGAATGGATATATTGGATGTTTAATCGAATGAAACCTTGACCCTCTTAACTTTGAAAAATAGGTTTTCAAAGTGTACTATCCCCAGCGGAGTCGCCACTGAATGTGCGCTCGCCCGCGAAATTTTGTTTTCCAATGATGAAAAAGGAAAAAAGGAGTCGCCATGCCATGTTTTAGAGGTACACTTTGAAACACAAAGGATTCACTCATTCGTAATCCCAAAGACCCGTAAACGTCCAAAAGGTCTAAACTGACCAAGAAAACCAAGGGAGGACCTTTCAGGCATAAAAGGGAATTCAAGGACGCTGCAGGAATGACAAAAAAGTGAAAAAATCTGTCAAATCACAGCCATGTCCGTACGGACACATGTGTAAAAGCATGGTATGTTCGTACGGACATCCTTGTTAACATGCCAAAAATTCCCCAAATCCAGGAAAGGACTGATTAATGGGATGTCCGTACGGACACATGTGTAATTATGGTATGTCCGTACGGATACATTTGCACATTTTCAGTCCCTATAAATACCAGCCTCCCCCAGCTCATTTCTCATAACAACAAGCCTTCCAAGCCTTCCCCCTTCAATCCAGAAGCAATTTCCAGCAAATCCGAGGCGTTCTGAGGCATCCCGAGGCATCCCGAGCCATCCTGAGACAATCCCGGTCCATCCTGGTCCGTCCGGATCGACCTCCTGATGTCCCATAAACCCTATTCATCCTCAATCAACCCACACTCACCCACTAAACTCCAAATGCCCAAAAACAACTCAAAAAGGGTCAAAATCTGTGAGTTCAATGAGTGTGAAATGAGAGTTAATTTGGGGAGGTTCTGGCAGAGTGAGTGAAAAATTTCTCTCCTCTTTAAACCATCCCAAATCAACAACATTCCCCCGATAAAGATAGAAACAAACCTACATTGGTGAGATCTCATTCCGAACTCTAAATAACTGCATTCATTTCCGAGTTATTTAAATATTTCTGTTAAACACATCATTTACAATGTAGAAATTATCTATTTTCAAATGCATTTTATTTCTTAAAAACACACAAACACAGACACACAATTTTCAAAGAAAGGTTTAGAAAGACTCATGTATATGAGGCGCGTCTGGTGAGCTCAAAATTCTCTTCTCGAGGAGTAACCTGACCTCTGAACTCAAAATCTCATCACACAACATCAAAAAATCCTTTTCTCAATGTTTTAGGCATAATCAAAATGGCGTGGTGACTCTACATTTTCCAAAAACGAAATGCCGTTCGCTCACGGATCGGGTGATTTCAGTTGGCGACTCCGCTGGGGATTTACTTGTTTTAAAAACTTTTAAAAAGATTTTTAAAACATGATGAGGGTCAAACTTTCGTTTTACCTTTTCTTTGGCTATTGTGTGTGTATGTGTGTGTTTTACTTTTCTTTTGTCTTATTCAAAAATAAAAGCATCATAATATATCTGTGTACATACTTTTAAAACACATTCTGCAAAAACTTCGGTTTAACTCAGAAAAAAAATAAGAATTTTAGTGACTGCACACTTCGCACACTCTTATCCTGTACACTTGCACATTACAACCCCAAACCCGGGATGGTCTCAGTTACAGTTCGATTGGTGTTCCTATGCCTCTCTTGTGCGCACGAGATCATTCCAAACTTCCCATCCTAGCCAGTGTCAACCATGCACTTTTGTGTCACACTCTGTCCAAAGACTCGGTTGGTTTTTAACCCAATCCGTGTCATAAAGCCTAGATGCATATTCCATGTCGGCCATTATCTGAGTCAAAACCTAAAAATCAAGATCTCTTGCGAGAGCAAGACGATGAAAGGTCATGCTAAAATCTTGACCCGATCTTGATTTCTAGTGTTAACTTAGACAATGGTCCATATCGGATATACGTCCATGCCCATGTGACACCATGTCATCAAGCCTTTAATGCGTCATCCATGAGAATATGACCTAGTCAAAACCTAAAGTCAAAGATCCCTTGCGAAATAAAGGCAAAGAGAGGTCATGCCAAATTCTTGACCCGATCTTGACTTAGGATATTGGCTTTGTTCACTATTCATATGGAGGAAGTATCGCAAGCTTTCAAGGCTCTTGAGAAACGCCAAGGAGAGCAGCAGGCTTGTATCGAAGATGCCATGCGTCATTTTTGAACACTGGCAATCCCCCAACCGACTGTGGCTCTCATAAAAGACAAAGACGTGCTTGCTCCTCTAACTCCCATTGTCTCTCAATATCCCTTGAGATCCAATCCTATGCCTCTATGTGAGCCCCGTGGCTACAACCTGAAGTCCCAATGCCCGCTAGGGAAGGACATACCGAGTCGATGCTCCGAGGTTTAGAGCTCATCACCAACTATCAGACATATTTGGTGGGATGTTTGTGACTGCCCCGCTTGTCTAGATGAGGCTTTCAAAGATGAAATAAATGAAGGCGGTCACCCAAAAAGGAGAAAATCCTCCTCCCAACAAATGCTGAGAAAGAGGTATGAAGCCGGTGACCCCACAGTTGGAACCCTTTGAGAACCATCCAAAAAATTTGACTATTTTGTCATTTATTCAAACAAATCTCCCCAGCCTAACCCAACTAAAGATCATGACCATTTCTGCTCCATGATAAGATGGAACAAGCTCCGCACAGCAACCAAAGGTCCAAACATTTTGATGCCAAAACATTTATCTTGGGAGGACATTAGGGCCGCCGCCAAATCCCCAACAAATGCAATAACGGTGAACGAACTAAGGTGCGATGCATTGCCGTACGCTAAATGGATATTTTTACTTGTTTATTTAAAAATGGATATTTTTACTTGTTTATTTAAAAATGTCTTTTATTCGAACATGTAAGGGGGATTCCATATTACATTATCTGTAGAGTTCTTTCATCTTAAGGCCTCCCTTAAGATGTAGAACTCAAAGCCGTATTTAGTTTAAATATTGATTATTATTTGAACTGCGTGCGATTGGGTTTTTTGATTAAAGTTCGGTCCATTGGGGATTCGGGAGTTGTAATTTAAATTTATTTATTTCTCTCTCTCTCTCCTTAAGTGGAACTACGACGACCTGAGTCTTCGTGAATTGGGAGAAATATAAGCAACCACTTGGTGCGGCCATTATCTGTTTTTCTTTTATTTTTTTTTTAAAAAATCTCTATTTTATCTATCACCTAGATGAACACTCACACACGCGAACTCATGCTATATCTGTCATTGCACTACATACCCCGATTAACCCGGGACCCACACTAAGGACGGATGACGTAACCACCTAGTCGCCAGCCTCTCTGAAGTTGGATCATCCCACTCCGCGTATTCAATCCACCTAGATTGTCATATCGCGGGGAGCCTAGCCTTCCAGCCCTGCATCGCCACATATCATGTAGTATACTTTCTAGGATCACTCCGTGACCGGTCGGTTTTGACTAGGTGATCTTCCTTGTTTTTGACCAAAATAAAGCCATGTAAAATTGACCATAAAGAAGGACTCAGAAAAGTCCCTTCGGCAAAAGAAAAGTCCCTTCGGAATGTCCCTTTGGAATGACCCTTTCGAAAATTGTCCCTTTAAAAAAAAAATCCTTCAAACAATCTCACATGGATTTAATTTACAAAAATCGGACTGATTACTTAGTCGTTTGGTTTGGATAAAGGCCTTAGAAACACCTCAAAACGGATTTTCCGTTCCGACCAAAAAATAGGATTAACAAAAATTCGACTTTCCGTGTAGTTGTCTTGCGCGAGACTGCGTGTCCCGCGCGGGACAATGTCTCTGTTTGTTGTGCTGAGCCTGAACCCTTTAAGCTTTCTTCCGACTCGTTGGGGATAGATTTGATCCTGATTCAATCTCTGCATCCTCTCTGTCAGTTTTCCAAAGCTACTCAACCTCAAGACTCCCAACACAATGTCCGGTATCGATGAAATTTCGGGTGACAAAACTTTGTCTGAAAACAACCACAAACTGCTAGAAGAAGTCAATGGTCCCTTAGAGGAGCAAGAAACCCAAATTCATACCCTCGTGGAGGAAATCCAAGAGCTTAGGGCGGCACTAGCGTCAAAAAAGAAGAAAAAGAAAGATGATTCTTCCTCCGAAGAAGAGGAATCATATACAAAAAAGGCTAAGAACCGTCGCCAAAGCAAAAGCAAGAAAAAGAAGTATGAGCCTAGCTCGACATCTTCCTCCTCTGACAATGAGAGTTACACCTTCAAGAAAGAGAGCAAAGGGGAAAGCAAGAATGAACCCCTTACCATGGCAATATTAGAAACGAAACTTGTATCCCTCAAGGGAGCCTCGCTCTCTATTGATTATGATACTCTTCGTCAATCCATGTCCAAACTTCCTAGAAAGTACAAAACACCCGACATTGCAAAATTCAATGGTACTACTTGTCCCAAATCCCATTTGTAAACCAACTCTTGGGCCATGCTACCTATGAGTGTTGATGACAATCTGCTAGCCCAATGCTTCCCACAAACTCTTGATGTTGCCGCTAGAGATTGGTACATGACTCTTCTACTCTCCACAAGGCTTGATTGGCCACTCGCCAGTCGTACCTTCCAAAAGCAATTTGAGGACAACTCTACTTACCGCACTACTAGAAGGGACCTCGAGCAAACCAAGCAACTCTCAAACGAATCCTTCATATATTTTGTCAAAAGATGGAGGGCTAAACTGACCGAAATCGTTGATAGGCCAAGCCTAGACGAGCAAATTCACATCCTCATCCAATGTCACCGAGAAGAGTATCAAGAAAAACTCGCGGGTAACTATTTCCCTAGCTTTGCCTAACTCAACAAATCCGGCATACGATAAGATGACCTCATCAAACAGAAAAAGGAAGCCAAGAAAGAAAGTGGGTTCCGTTACAACAAGAGCTCCTCTTCCTCTTCCAACCCTAAAGATACTTCCGTCAATTCCATGGTCTTCAATCATCCCGAAAATGGTAAGTACTCCGTGGTACCTCCACCACAAAAGAAGAAAAGGGATAGGCATTACGACAAACTTGAAGGGATAATTCAAGAGGGACTTCTCGATGTGCTTGTCAAGATTTGAAAAATCAAGCCAAGAGAAGGTGGCCCTCCAAAGAATGATCTCCTAGCTAATCATGCTCATCATCTCTTCTGCAAGTATCACAACACTACTGGCCACGACACCAACTCTTGCTTCCACCTGAAGGACATGATCTAAGATCTGTTCGATGCTAGAGAGATAGGGCTTCCTAATGTTGTTACTAATCCATTACCAAACAATGAGGTCAATTTGATAGAGATTGGAAGTAGCTCCAAGGATCCTACTCGTCTAACCACAATTGTGGACGAGAGCCCTCTTGAAATTAATAAATCTTCTTTCTGCTACATGATGTCTTGGGATGAAATCTTAGAGCAAAAGAGAAAAGGGTATAAAATAGTCAATCTCCTCACACGATCCCATCGAGTGATCATCAACAAAGACCAAAGGGATGAAAATCCTCCTAAGCAAACAAAGGCTTCATCATCTGATGAGCCCGACGATTTCTCTTAGCCCAGCTATAGAAGACACAAGCAAACATATCAATTTGGGACCTTATAGGAGCATCCCACAAGCACCGCTAAATGTTGAAAAAGGCATTGGATCAAATGTGTATCTCCTCAGAGGCTACCCACGAAGATCTTACTCAAATGATTGGCCAAGTACAATTTGGCAATGTCATCACTTTCACTGACTTGCACCTCCCATCCTATGGGAACAATCATCATGAGGCCCTATACATAACTGCTAAGGTGAATGGATACTGAATGCCATGCATTTTGGTCGACAATGGTTCTGCAATCAATGTCCTTTCAAAGAAAGCCTTATCATCATTAGGTCTTACCCACAAAGACCTCAAACCATCAGGGCACACTATACGAGGTTATGATTCCACTGCTAGAACTGCTTTGGGCTCATTCATGATACCTATAGAAATGGGACAAGTCACCATGAGCATCGAATTCCAAGTCATTGACATCCCAGCATCCTTCAACTTACTGCTTGGCCGCCCTTGGCTGCATGACATAGGAGGTGTACCTTCATCCCTACACCAGTACATCAAATTCAAACACAATGACACAATCGTCACGATACACGAGGAAATGGTTACTGCTAGCCCTATCCTCAAAGTACAACATAGCACTTCTGATTACTTATTCAGTGGCTTTGAGATTGAGAAAGATAGTACCGTAAATGTCATCGAAACTTGCAACAAAAATGACTACTCTAAAGCACTCTAGTTTTCTGGAAACCTTCCTATTTGGAAAATGATGCAAGAAAAAGGAAACTTTCCTGGCTTGGGACTTGGCAAACATTTGCAAGGGGTAATAGAGCCACCGCCTATTCCCCCACTGCACACAAAGCATGGCCTAGGATACATCATTTCCATCCACGATGAAAGTGATAAAGAAGAGTGCGACTTCACTCAGACCAAGTGGGAAGGAACCGCATACAAAAGTCACGATAACCCAAAGGCCAAAGACTACAACCTCGAACCATACCGAAAGACGCTCAACAACCACTTCATTCGAGAAGGGGAAGACATCCTGTACTTTATCTTTTCAGAACCATGGACTGACGATAAAGGTAAGTGTCATCCAGGATTTTAAATCTTCAACGACTGCGGCGCCTCTTTAGATGAAACAGAACCCGTTCCGCTAATCCATAAAGATTTGTGGGGCACAAGGGCAGAAATGACCAGCGAATGGGACTTTGTATTGGGAGAAGACATGCTGCGACAATTCGAGAACCTGTGCCAGCTAGAATACAGCCAGATCCATGCAATATCCAAGGGGGATGCTCCAACTATTGATTACACGAAGCTAATCCAGAAATGTGATGAGCCAATTCTAAATTGGCACGTCACTGGGGGACAAGTTGTTGATGAAGACTTCATAATCAAAGAGCTTGGTTGTACTCCCCATCCCCGCAGGAAGATAGGCCCTATAGCTTTCACTTTAGAGTCAGGCTCCGCCTCTTATGAACTCACTCAAGAGGAAATTGAGGCGGTTGCCGAGCATGCATTCCACTACTTCCTTAATGAAAACTTTAATCTTTCCGAGTACCCTGGATTGCTAACATCGCGAATGATGAATTAACTATTATGTCATTTATTCAAACAAATCTCCCCAGCCTAACCCAACTCAAGATCATGACCATTTCTGCTCCATGATAAGATGGAACAAGCTCCGCACAGCAACCAATGGTCCAAACGTTTTGATGCCCCAACATTTATCTTGGGAGGACATTAGGGCCGCTGCCAAATCCCCAACAAATGCAATAACGGTGAACGAACTAAGGTGCGATGCATTGCCGTACGCTAAGCGGAGCCCTCCCATAACAGAATTGGGGGAAACAAGCAAAGGAAGAGCAAAGCCGAAAGTAAATATGCTAACTCGTTTCGTCCAGATCTTGACGAATCTTCCAAGGATAGACAAAAGGCCGACAATACTCGAGCCTCGAACCGAGAAGGGCCCCTACGCCAAGGAAACTGAGGTGCTTGATCCGAATGTAGAAGACCCAATCTTGACCCAACTAAAGCGCACTCAAGCCATCATATCCCTTTGGTCCCTACTCATTTCCTCTTATCCTCACAAGCTCAATCTGGAAGAAAGCCTAGCTCGGACCATAGTTCCAATCAATGTAACCCCGGACGAGGCGGTCCAAATGATCGGCAATGTTCATTCCGGCAACATCATTACCTTCACCGAGCTTGATCTGCCAAAATTTGGGGCTAACCATAATGAGCCTCTATACATTACCATTCAGCTCGACGAGCGTTGTCTTCCTCGGATCTTCGTAGATGGAGGATCAGGCCGACTGATTTAAAGCCTTCAGTTCAGACAATCAAAGCCTACGACTCAACGTCTCGCTCAATTTTTGGGGTAGCCACTCTGAATCTGTGGTTCGGAAAAAAGATGATGCCAACGGACTTCCAGGTTATTGACATCCCTATCACCTTTACCGCCATCTTGGGCCGACCTTGGTTGCACAAAATAAAGGGGGTGGCATCCACTCTACACCAATGCATGAAATTCGTTCAAGGAAGCGATCTCACCACAATTTACATGGACAGTGTGACCACAGAAGGGACAAACACAAATGGCATCCCGGTCCTAGAAATAAAGCATGAAGATGAAGGCATTATGTTGACGGGATTCTGTAGACACCCCATTCTGAACCCATCGGAGCAGAGTAATACCACTCTAAGTCTCGCCTTGAGTCAAGAGTAGAAATTCACCATTTCGTCATGTTTCGTTAAGTTTTAACTAACGACCGTTAGTTTGGACTGAACTACATACGAGATAACGAGGGAAAGATAGAATTGTCCAGAGCAGCCCCTTCCCGCGCGAGACATGTCGTGTCTCGCGCAAGACTAAGCCTCTGTAGGATGTGCAGAAACCAGTTTCCTTGTCGATTTCAAACTCTTTTCTTGATAAATCTTATCAATTCGGTTCTCCAATGATATTTGAGTTCTGGAACATTCCAAGGGTTGTATCACAATCCACATTTACCTCTCCAACCTCCTATAAATACTTGATGATTTCTAGTATTTCAACCCCCCGGATCCCTGATCAAAAACACCTTACAAACATATTTTGTGGGTTTCTCTCCCTGAAAGATTCCAACAAAATCACCCTAAATCACCTAAAGTTTGCTTATCAACCTTGTTGATCAACAAACATCGAAGTCCGAATCAAGGATTGAGGCGAAACTCTGTCCACATCAAGACCTAGGATTGAGTTGAAACTCTGTCTGAACACTTCTCAAAAGGTAATCTTCCTTCCTTTCTAATTGATTATTAGAGTGGTATAGCATAGTGAACCTAGGATCGGCCTAGAGCCTCTCCAAATCATGGGGATGGTCTCGAAGCAATCGATCCTATATTTCGTTTGACCTCGTTAAATGGATATTTTCACTTGTTTATTTAAAAATGTCTTTTATTTGAAAACCCCCCTTTAGCAAGACCGATCTTCGGATTGGGTGGAATGGGTGCTCCTTGACCTTCCCATTCCATAACTTAAGCCCCGAACCCAAAATCTTTGAAAAAATGGTTTTTCAATATTTCCAATCAATAATATAGGTGGCGACTCTAAAAACAAAAACAAATATGTTTGTTTTCCGGTTTTCCTTGTTCGTCTCTAGATATGTGTTATGATTCGAACATGTAAGGGGGATTCCATATTACATTATCTGTAGAGTTCTTTCATCTTATGGCCTCCCTTAAGATGTAGAACTCAAAGCCGTATTTACTTTAAATATTGATTATTATTTGAACTGCTTCCGATTGGGTCTTTTGATTAAAGTTCGGTCCATTGCGGATTCGGGAGTTGTAATTTAAATTTATTTATTTCTCTCTCTCTCCTTAAGTGGTGGAACTACGACGGCCTAAGTCTTCCTGAATTGGGAGAAATGTAGGCAACCACTTGGTGCGGCCATTATCTGTTTTTCTTTTATTTTTTTTTAAAAAATCTCTATTTTATCTATCACCTAGATGAACTCTCACACATGCGAACTCATGTTATATCTGTCATTGCACTACATACCCCGATTAACCCGGGACCCACACTAAGGATGGATGACGTAACCACCTAGTCCCCGGTCTCTCTGAAGTTGGATCATCCCACTCCGCGTATTCAATCCACCTAGATTGTCATATCGCGGGGAGCCTAGCCTTCCAGCCCTGCATCACCACATATCATGTAGTATACTTTCTAGGATCACTCCGTGACCGGTTGGTATTGACTAGGTGATCTTTCTTGTTTTTGACCAAAATAAAGCCATGTAAAATTGACCATAAAGAAGGACTCGGAAAAGTCCCTTCGGCAAAAGAAAAGTCCCTTCGGAATTTCCCTTTGGAATGACCCTTTCGAAAATTGTCCCTTTAAAAAGAAAAATCCTTCAAACAATCTCACATGGCTTTAATTTACAAAAATTGGACTGATTACTTAGTCGTTTGGTTTTGGATAAAGGCCTTAGAAACACCTCAAAACGGATTTTCCGTTCCGACCAAAAATTAGGATTAACAAAAATCTACTTTTCGTGTGGTTGTCTAGCGCAAGACTGCGTGTCCCGCGCGGGACAATGTCTCTGTTTGCTGTGCTGAGCCTGAACCCTTTAAGCTTTCTTCCGACTCGTTGGGGCTAGATTTGATCCTGATTCAATCTCTGCATCCTCTTTGTCAGTTTTCCAAAGCTACTCAACCTCAAGACTCCCAACACAATGTCCGGCATCGACAAAAATTTGGGTGACGAAACTTTGTCCGAAAACAACCACAAACTGCTAGAAGAAGCCAATGGTCCCTTAGAGGAGCAAGCAACCCAAATTCATACCCTCGTGGAGGAAATCCAAGAGCTTAGGGCGGCACTAGCCTCAAAAAAGAAGAAAAAGAAAGATGATTATTCCTCCGAAGAAGAGGAATCATATACAAAAAAGGCTAAGAACCGTCGCCAAAGCAAAAGCAAGAAAAAGAAGTATGAGCCTAGCTCGACATCTTCCTCCTCTGACAATGAGAGTTACACCTTCAAGAAAGAAAGCAAAGGGGAAAGCAAGAATGAACCCCTTACCATGGCAATATTAGAAACGAAACATGTATCCCTCAAGGGAGCCTCGCTCTCTATTGATTATGACACTCTTCGTCAATCCATGTCCAAACTTCCTAGAAAGTACAAAACACCCGACATTGCAAAATTCAATGGTACTACTTGTCCTAAATCCCATTTGTAAACCTACTCTTGGGCAATGCTACCTATGAGTGTTGATGACAATCTACTAGCCTAATGCTTCCCACAAACTCTTGATGTTGCTGCTAGAGATTGGTACATGACTCTTCTACTCTCCACAAGGCTTGATTGGCCACTCGCCAGTCGTACCTTCCAAAAGCAACTTGAGGACAACTCTACTTACCGCACTACTAGAAGGGACCTCGAGCAAACCAAGCAACTCTCAAACAAATCCTTCACATATTTCGTCAAAAGATGGAGGGCTAAACTGACCAAAATCGTTGATAGGCAAAGCCTAGACGAGCAAATTCACATCCTCATCCAATGTTACCGAGAAGAGTATCAAGAAAAACTCGCGGGTAACTATTTCCCTAGCTTTGCCTAACTCCCCAAATCCGGCATACGAGTAGATGACCTCATCAAACAGAAAAAGGAAGCCAAGAAAGAAAGTGGGTTCCGTTACAACAGGAGCTCCTCTTCCTCTTCCAACCCTAAAGATACTTCCGTCAATTCCATGGTCTTCAATCATCCCGAAAATGGTCCGTGGTACCTCCACCACAAAAGAAGAAAATGGATAGGCATTACGACAAACTTGAAGGGATAATTCAAGAGGGACTTCTCGATGTGATTGTCAAGATTGGAAAAATCAAGCCAAGAGAAGGTGGCCCTCCAAAGAATGTTCTCCCGGCTAATCATGCTCATCATCTCTTCTGCAAGTATCACAACACTACTGGCCATGACACCAACTCCTGCTTCCACCTGAAGGACATGATCCAAGATCTGTTCTATGCTAGAGAGATAGGGCTTCCTAATGTTGTTACTAATCCATTACCAAACAATGAGGTCAATTTGATAGAGATAGGAAGTAGCTCCAAGGATCCTACTCGTCTAACCACAATTGTGGACGAGAGCCCTCTTGAAATTAATAAATCTTCTTTCTGCTACATGATGTCTTGGGATGAAATCTTAGAGCAAAAGGGAAAAGGGTCTAAAATAGTCAATCTCCTCACACGATCCCATCGAGTGATCATCAACAAAGACCCAAGGGATGAAAATCCTCCTAAGCAAACAAAGGCTTCATCATCTGATGAGCCCGACGATTTCTCTTAGCCCAACTATAGAAGACACAAGCAAACATCTCAATTTGGGACCTTATAGGAGCATCCCACAAGCACCGCTAAATGTTGAAAAAGGCATTGGCTCAAATGTGTATCTCCTCAGAGGCTACCCACGAAGATCTTACTCAAATGATTGGCCAAGTACAATTTGGCAATGTAATCACTTTCACTGACTTGCACCTCCCATCCTATGGGAACAATCATCATGAGGACCTATACATAACTGCTAAGGTGAATGGATACCGAATGCCACGCATTTTGGTCGACAATGGTTCTGTAATCAATGTCCTTTCAAAGAAAGCCTTTTCATCATTAGGTCTTACCCACAAAGACCTCAAGCCATCAGGGCACACTGTACGAGGTTATGATTCCACTGCTAGAACTGCTTTGGGCTCAGTCATGATACCTATAGAAATGGGACAAGTCACCATGAGCGTCGAATTCCAAGTCATTGACATCCCAGCATCCTTCAACTTACTACTTGGCTGCCCTTGGCTGCATGACATATGAGGTGTACCTTCATCCCTACACCAGTGCATCAAATTCAAACACAACAACATAATCGTCACAATACACGGGGAAATGGTTACTGCTAGCCCTATCCTCGAAGTACAGCATAGCACTTCTGATTACTTATTCAGTGGCTTTGAGATTGAGAAAGATAGTACCGTAAATGTCATCGAAACTTGCAACAAAAATGACTACTCTAAAGCACTCTAGTTTTCTGGAAACCTTCCTATTTGGAAAATGATGCAAGCAAAAGGAAACTTTCCTGGCTTGGGACTTGGCAAACATTTGCAAGGGGTAATAGAGCCACAGCCGGTTCCCCCACTGCACACAAAGCATGGCCTAGGATACATCATTTCCATCCACGATGAAAGTGATAAAGAAGAGTGTGACTTCACTCAGACCAAGTGGGAAGGAACCGCATACAAAAGTCATGATAACCCAGAGGCCAAAGACTACAACCTCAAACCATATCGAAAGACGCTCAATAGCCACTTCGTTCGAGAAGGGGAAGACATCCCGTACTTTATCTTTTCAGAACCATGGACTGACGATAAAGGCAAGTGCCATCCAGGCTTTGAAATCTTCAACGACTGCGGCGCCTCTTTAGACAAAACAGAACCCGTTCTACTAATCCATAAAGAATTGTGGGGCACAAGGGCAGAAATGACCAGCAAATGGGACTTTGTATTGGGAGAAGACATGCTATGAAAATTCGAGAACCTGTGCCAGCTAGAATATAGCCAGATCCATAAAATATCCAAGGGGGACGCTCCAACTATTGATTACACGAAGCTAATCCAGAAATGTGATGAGCCAATTCTAAATTGGCACGTCACTGGGGGACCAGTTGTTGATGAAGACTTCATGATCAAAGAGCTTGGTTGTACTCCCCATCCCCGCAGGAAGATAGGCCCTATAGCTTTCACTTTAGAGTCAGGCTCCGCCTCTGATGAACTCACTCAAGAGGAAATTGAGGCGGTTGCCGAGCATGCATTCCCCTACTTCCTTAATGAAAACTTTGATCTTTCCGAGTACCCTGGATTGCTAACATCGCGAATGATGAATTAACTAATAATAATGAATATAAAGCACAAGTTAATAATGAATCATATGATTAGATATATCAAGAAAATGAACAAATCTTAAAAGAATTAGCAAAGCAAGTAGGTCGTTGTGGAAAGAATGGCCCTGTTGACAATGAGGAAATGCAAACGCTTAATCTTGGGACGGAAGAAGACCTTAGAGAAACCAAGATCGGCAGCTTCTTTAAGGGGAAGGATAGAGAAACCCTAATGCAGCTCCTCAAAGAATATGTCAACATTTTCGCTTGTCCTACAAAGATATGCCAGGGTTAAATCAGTCGATCGTAGAGCACAAGATACCGCTGCTACCTAACGCCAAACCAGTCAAACAGAAACTGCGCAGAATTAAGCCCGAATGGTCAATGCAAGTGAAAGAGGAGATCATGAAACTCCTAAACGTGGGGTTCATTAAGGTGATCGAATATCCAGAATGGCTAGCCAACACAGTGCAAGTGCCCAAATCAAATGGGAAAATACGAGTCTGTGTCGACTTCAGAGACTTGAACAAGGCATCCCCTAAAGATGACTTTCCGCTACCAAACATAGACATGCTTGTCGATGCTACAGCGGCTTTTGAAGTCCGCTCATTTGTGGAAGGTTTCGCAGGGTATAATTAAATTCTCATGGCAGAGGAATTCCAACACAAAACAACATTTACCACACCTTAGGGGACATTCTGTTATACGGTATTGCCGTTTGATCTGAAGAACGCCGGGGCTACTTATAAGAGGGCAGTCACGACACTCTTCTACGACATGATCCATAAGGAAATAGAGGTGTACGTTGATGAAATTACTCGGATCTGGCTATGCGGGCCCTGACATCTTACGGTTTTCGAGTCGGGAGGTGTCGTTGTATTTGTTTGGAGGATTCGCCACGCCGTTTTGATATATCCCAAAACATTGAAAAAAGGCTTGTTTAAAAACTATTGTTGTGTGATGAGATTTTGAGTTCGGAGGTCAGGTTACGCCTCAGGAAGAGAATAGTAGAGCTCACCTGAGTCGCCTCGTATAAACGAGTCTTTCGATACCCCTCTTTCTTTAAAAGTTGTGTGTGTGTGTGTGTATGTGCTTTTAAAAATGCATGCTGAATATGATGTCTACATTGTATGCTATGTATTGAAATGAATTGAAATAGTTAGGGAAGGAAGCCTTACCAATGTTGGTTCGTGTTTGTCTTCCGTTTGGGGATAGTGTTTGAGTGTGAATAGTGATCCAGGACGGATCGGGATTGCTTCGGGGATTCACTGGTGTCTTCGGACAGAGCTTCGGCGTGCCTCGAGAGTGCTAGGTGTGTCCTCGGGGAGAGGTTTGGCATGCCTCGGGATTGTTGATTGTACTCGAGCAGAGGTTCGGCGTGCGTCGGGATTGTTGGTTGTACTTAGGCATAGCTCCGGCGTGTCTTGGGAGTGTTGGTTGTACTCGATACACAGGCAGAGGTTCGGCGTGCCTCGAGAGTGTTGGTTGTACTCGGGCAGAGGTTTGGCGTGCCTCGGGAGTGTTGGTTGTACTCGGGCAGACGTTTGGCTTGCTTCAGGATGCCTCGGGATTGTCCGACAGGGCTTTGGGAAGGGCCGGGATGCCTTGGGATGGGCCAGAATGCCTTGGGATGGGCCGAAATGCCTCGGGAAGGACTGCCAAGGCTTCGGGATGCCTCGAGAGTGCCTCGCGGCAGCTCGGGAGCATCTCGGGAGCGCTCGGCAGGGCTTCAGAGCACCTCCAGGGGTCTCGAAAGGCCCCGTAGGGAATCGAAAGGGACCGGGAGTGCCTCGAGAGGACATAGATGGGAACGTGAAGGCTGGGGGAAAGAGGAAATAAGGAAGGAGTGAAGAAAATGAGATGGGGAGCCCTCTATTTATAGCCATGGAAAAATAAAAAGTGGTCCGTGCGGACTGGTCTAGGAAAACCAAATTTTTGGTTTTCCGGGATTTAAGGGAATATTGTGGACTTTAAGAGGATTTTGCAATTATGATGTCTGGTTGCAAAGTGGTCCGCGCGGACCATCCTGCAGTACAGATATTTTTCGTAATTCCCAAAAAGTCCTTTTGCATTATTTTATCCCAGAGGGATCCTACCTTGGTTTGGTTAGTGGTTTTTGGGTTTTCGAAGGTTATGGGCCTTCGGGATCACATTTGTGTGAGTCCGCAGTGTTTCCAATATGTCCGATAGGGAGCGATCCAGATTGGGGTACTTACAGAAGCCCCTCGACGATGTCACTTATGAAGGAAGTGGGGTCGTCGATAAGATAAGGGTCCTGATCTGGATCTCTTTGCTGGGAGAGGAAAGGTGACCTGTGTTTGTCAAGTGTGAGGACGTGGTGGTGTCCTGGTGTGTGTGACCATTTAGGTCGGTTGGCTGGACCCTTTGACAGAATTCCAATGTATCCCGAGTGGGAATCAAGCCTGGTCGTAGTTCGTGTATGAGGCGACAGCTTGGGTCGGACGTGGTGGTGTCCTTAGGTGATGTGGACATGGTGGTGTCCTAAGGGTGACCATTCAGGTCGGCTGTGAGGACGTGTTGGTGTCCTATGTGACCGTTTAGGTCGGCTGTGAGGACGTGTCGGTGTCCTAAGGTGACCGCTTTGGTCGGCTGGCTGGACCCTTTGACAGGATTCCTACATATCCCGAGCAGGAATCAAGCCCGATCGTAGTTCAGAAATGGTAATGTTGTTGAGTATGCAGACGTGGTGGTGTCCTAAGGGTGACCATTTAGGTCGGCCGTGAGAACGTGTCGATATCCTAAGTGACCGTTTAGGTCGTCTGTGAGGACGTGTCGGTGTCCTAAGGTGACCGGTTGGGTCGGCTGGCTGGACCCTTTGACAGGATTCCTACGTATCCCGAGCGGGAATCAAGCCTGATCGTAGTTCACAAATGGTATTGTTGCCGAGTATGCGGACGTGGTGGTATCCTGAGGGTGACCGCTTCGGTCGGCTGTGAGGACGTGTCGGTGTCCTAAGTGACCGTTTAGGTTGCCTGTGAGGACGTGTCGGTGTCCTAAGGTGGCAAGGTGAGTGGACATGTTGGTATCCTAAGGTGACAACTTGGGTCGGCTGGATGGTCCCTTTGACAGGATTCCTACGTATCCCGAGCGGGAATCAAGCCTGATCGTAGATCAGAAATGGTAATGTTGTCGTGTATGCAGGCGTGGTGGTGTCCTCTGATTAAGACTTTGAGCGTGGACGTGTCGGTGTCCTGTGGTATGTAATCTTACTAGAAGATGGGCAATCTTACGAGAAGATAGGTAATCGTACGAGAAGATGGGTAATCTTACTAAAAGATGGGTAATCTTACGAGAAGATAGGTAATCTTACGAGAAGATAGGTAATCTTACGAGAAGATGGGTAATCTTACGAGAAGCTTGTTTATCTTATGAGAAGATAGGTTTGTGGTGTGGGAGGACGTGTTATGTCCTCTGGTTGTGTCATTATGAGGACGTGTTATGTCCTCTGACTGAGGTTGTGTCGGTGTGAGGACGTGTTATGTCATCTGACTGAGGTGATGTCGTTATGAGGACGTGTTATGTCCTCTGACTGAGGTGATATCGTTATGAGCACGTGTTATGTCCTCTGACTGAAGTAATGTCGTTATGAGGACGTGTTATGTCCTCTGACTGAGGTGATGTCATTATGAGGACGTGTAATGTCCTCTACAAGAGGTGATGAAATGTTCGAAGATGTGTGATGCCCTCAGACTGAAGTGATGTCTTTATGATGACGTGTTATGTTCTCTGACTGAGGTGATGTCGTTATGAGGACGTGTTATGTCCTTTGACGGAAGGTGATGTCGTTATGAGGACGTGTTATGTCTCTGACAGAAGTGATGTCGTTATGAGGACGTGTTATGTCCTTTGATTGAGGTTGTGTCATCATGAGGACGTGTTATGTCCTCTGACTGAGGTGATGTCATTATGAGGACGTGTTTTGTCCTCTGACTGAAGTGATATCGTTATGAGGATGTGTTATGTCCTCTGACTGAGGTTATGTCGTCGTGAGGAAGTGTTATGTCCTCTAACTGAAGTGATGTCATTATGAGGACGTGTTATGTCCTCTGACTGAGGTGATGTCGTTATGAGGACTTGTTATGTCCTCTAACTGAGCTGATGTGTCTTCGTGAGGACGTGTTATGTCCTCTGAGTGAGGTGATGTCGTTATGAGGACGTGTTATGTCCTCTGACGGAAGTGATGTCATTATGAGGACGTGTTATGTCCTCTGACTGAGGTTTTAGGCGTGGACGTGTCGGTGTCCTAAGCCGGGGATGTAAGTGTTTGCGCCTTGGGGGGCAAGCACTCGTGCTTTAAGCGTTTTGATTTAGGGAGGCGTATATGCCCTGTGTTTTGTCCACTGGGGAAGTGTTCGGGCTCACAATGGCTGCCGGTTTTTACTTTGTACTTTGTGTTTTGGAGGCATTTTGTGCCTTGAGATTTGTGTCCGAAGGCGTTCGTGCCTTGGAGTTGATATTTGAGAGTGTTTTGTGCCCTTTTATGTTTGTTTTGTCATTTAATGGGCAAGATCCGGACTTACGATGACGGTCGGTGTTAATTTTACCATTTAGTCGGTGAGATCCGGGCTTACGATAATGGCTGGTGTTTGTTTTACCATTTATTGGGTGAGATCCGGGCATACGATGACGGTCGGTGTTAATTTTACCGTTTAGTGGGTGAGATCCAGGCTTACGATGACAGCCGATGTTTGTTTCACCGTTTAGTGGGTGATTTCTGGGCTTACGATGACGACCGGTGTTAATTTTACCGTTAGGTGGGTGAGATCCGGGCTTACGATGACGGCCGTTGTTAATTTTATCGTTTAGTGGGTGAGATCCAGTCTTTGTATGACAGCCAGTGTTTGTTTTACCGTTTAGTGGGTGAGATTCGGGCTTACGATGACGGCCGTTGTTAATTTTACAGTTTAGTGGGTGAGATTCGGGCTTACGATGACGGCTGGTGTTTGTTTTACCGTTTAGTGGGTGAGATCTGGGCTTACGATGACGGCCGGTGTTTGTTTTACCGTTTAGTGGGTGAGATCCGGCCTTACGATGACGACAGGTGTTTGTCTTGTTTGTTTAGGGACCAAACTGCATAAATCTTGCTGGAAATGGCATTTGGATGACCAAGGGCAAAGATTACAAGGGCAAAAGAGGAATTTCTCCTGGGATGCAAAGTGGTCCACCCGGACTTGTCTTGAAATCTGGTTCTCTTAAATCAGAATCATATCCCAGCGACGACGCCCACTCCATTTTCCATTCTTCTGTCGAGGAGAAAGAGAGCGAGAGAGAAAGAAAACATGATTTTGTTCAAGACTTCCTTGATTGAATCCTTCCGAGTTGATTAGATTGCTATCATGGCGGAAAGAATTGGACTAGGTCGTCATCAAAGGGGCCGAGAGGCCATAGAGAGGAGATTGGATCTCCAAAGGAATTTTTCTTCCTTCTCACCTTCAACATGGAATCCGGACGTGTTGTATCCGAATTCGGAAGTGCACACCTTTCGAGGGAAGACCGTAAAGGAGGTAAGAAATCAAATTTTGTTTTGATTCTTGCTTGGAATGATGTATGCTAGAACTAGGTTTTAGTTTTTGCATATTTGGGGCTTTTGTTGTTGCCATGCTTATTTTGTGAAATTGATGATGAATTGTTTAAATTGAGCATATAAAGATTCTGGGTAAGTGATTTTTGTTCGAAAAAGTGGAGTTTAGCTCTTATTTTGAAAATAAAGTGCCTCTCCTTGAAATGCATGCTTTGGTGACTTGTACCTTGATGCTATTTTTGAATGTACATTGTGGGAAAAACTTTTTCGTGTAGGGATGGACTTTGTGTGGAAAATTTATGTGCAATGAGTGCCGTGTGTTTTGTGACGGGATTTTGTTGAAAAAATCCGTGTAGAGACGGACTTTGTGTTGTAAATGTGCCGTGTTTCGTGGCGGACTTTTGCTGGAAATTTTTGTGCAATGGGTGCCGTGTTTTTTTTTACGGGCTTTTTTTGAAAAATTGTCGTGTAGAGACGGACTTTGTGTTGTTAATGTGCCGTGTAGAGACGGACTTTTGTGTGAAAATTGGTGTGTAGGGACAGATCCCTCTTTTGAGAAAATTGTGTTAGATTGTCGTGTTTGGGACGGACTTTGTGTTGTAAAATGTATGCTGTGTAGAGACGGACTTTTGTGCTTAGCCGTGTTGGGACGGACTTTTATAGTGTTTCGTGTTGGGACGGGCTTTTGTGTTTTGCCGTGTTGGGACGGACTTTTGTGCTTTGTCGTGTTGGGACGGATTTTTGTGCTTTGTCATTTTAGGACAGACTTTTATGCTTTGACGTGTTGGGACGGAATTTTGTGCTTTGCCGTGTTGGACGGGACTTTTTGTGCTTTGCCGTGTTGGGATGAACTTTTATGCTTTGCCGTGTGGGGACGGACTTTTGTGCTTTGCCGTGTTGGACGGGACTTTTTGTGCTTTTCCGTGTTGGGACGAACTTTTATGCTTTGCCGTGTTGGGACGGACTTTTGTGATTCACTATTTTAGTTTTTTTGCTTAAGTACTGTTATTGACGTACCTTTGCTGTGTTTACCTGCAGGGTGAGGTGCCTTCGTCTAGGAAGGCGAAGAGGATGAAGTCACGGGGGTCTCTTGAGGCCGTGGTAGAGTTGTGGCGGAGCCGGCCTGATATTTTCCGAGATGGGAGGCCTAGTCCTCGGAGGCTAGTGATTGCTACGGCGCTTAACGTGTTCGTGGAGAACCTGGTCGGGATAGCTGAGACGCAAAAGAACAAGGGCGTCTTCTTGGCCTTGTCTGAGTACTGGTGGGACACCACGCCTACCTTTCATTTTAGCTGGGGAGAGGTGACGGTGACTCCCACTGACTTTGCGGTGATCACCGGGCTTTCCTTCAAGGGGAGTCGGTGAAGAGGCAGGACAGTATGTCTGACACGGTGCTGGCTGAGCTGCTTGGGTTAGCACCTTATCCCCGTAAGGGCTTGGGCATGGTGTACCACGATGTGGAGGCGAAGATTATCGCCAACATCAGGGATTATAGCCGGGCCACTGGGTAGTGTTGGCGGAGCAGCTGGTGCGCTCTTTTTTGTGGTTTGCCCTCTCCGAGACTTTGTGCTCGAATCACGCATCTTCCATTCTTTTCCCTCTGCTGGAGAGTTTGGTGGACTTGGAGAGGGTTTGCGAGATTTCTTGGGGCGAGGCGGGCTTGGCCGAGCTCTATTTTGCTAGGGACCGATTCAGCCGGGGCGCGGTCAGTTCCCTGGGATGCTTTAATTTTGCACTGGAGGTATGAGTTTATTGCTGTTGTAGTTTAGCACTTTGTCATTTCTCTGTCTTCTTTTTCTTTTTCTTTTTCTTTTTCTTGTTCTGAGCACTATCTGCTTTTTTGTTGCAGGCGTGGTGCTATGAGATCTTCCGGTGCCAGCCGTGGGACTTGGAGGATGAGGCCGTGTTCGGCTATCCCGCCATGCTGTGCTGGGCTCGCTCTTTGAGGAAGAGGAGGACGAGCCGAGGAAAGGTCACCGTCACATATAAGGATGTGCAACAATACCTAGAGAGGGATAGTCCAGAGGGGTTTGAGTTGTACCCTTGGACTTGGTATGGCGAGGATGAGCTCGAGGGTGCCCCTTGGGTGACGCAGCAGCGAAAGCTTCTGCGGGGCTTTACTTGCGACTCTATGTATCTGGGGAGAGGGTCTTCTGGAAGCATGGCGCAGGTATGCCTCCTATGGCTCCAAGGGATCCTCACCTCCACATGATGAGTCCTCTTGATATGGACGTGCTGGAGTACGAGAGGTACCGGGCCGGCGTGAGTGCCGAGGAGTTCGTCCTGGAGGGCGAGGAGTAAGCGGCCTTTGTTAGGCAGAAGCTGAGGATGCCACAGGTGTTGGCGAGGGAGAGGCAGACTGGCTCGTCACGTCCTTCAGATGTTCTGGTGCGTGGGCCAGACTTCACATATGTTCGTGGGGACTCTTCGAGGAGGAGGGTGATGGTGCCAGTCCCAGAGAAGGGTCCTGCTGCTTATCGGGTTGACCCGGATGCTCCGGTGAGTGTGCTTACTCTTTTCCATCTTGGCATCTTTTCTGTATTTTTCTCTTTTGTCAAGTATGCTCGTATCTCTTTTGCTGAGCGTTTCTTTGGTTGATCACTTGCGCAGGTCTCGGGGTGGAGCTTGGACGTGCTTACCCATCGATATGTGGGGTTGAGGGCTTTTACGAAGAAGCTCTTGGGGAAGCTGTCTTGCGGATCTTCGCGGAGTGTGGCGGCGTTCGAGCCGATGCCTTCGAGGAGGTCTGTGGATACTCCTTCTTTGAGGGCTGAGCCAGAGTCACAGCCTGAGGTGCCGATTCGGGAGCGGCAGAGCTTTTATGCAGGGACGTCTTCGGGGGCCCAGAGGCCGCATATCCTTTATCAGTTCTTTCCTCCGTCGGGCGCACAGGGTGAGGGTTCGTCCTCGCATCCTTTCTTTGATCCTTTTACCGGGTTTGACCCTTTGGAGTACTTCGAGTATTCGATCGAGGAGGGGGTCCAGTATTCCGACGACAAGGGGGTGACTGTCGGGTTTTTTGAGATGCCGGATTTCTCGTTTGAGGAGGCTGATGATGACGAGTCGGAGTAGGGCTCATTTTTCTTTCCCTCTTTCCGTTTTTTTTTATTTGTAGCAAACATTTTGTATCTGTAATAAAACACTTGTATTTGGCCTAGCAAGATATTTTATTTGAGATGTAATGACGTATTTATGACTTTCACTTCCTTTGATCGGCGGTGCAGCCGTGAGCGTGAAGCTCGCATGCTTTCTTCGGACTTCGTTGGAAGAAGTGCAAGGTATGACTTTCAATTCTGGTCATATTGACATTTCTGCGCTGCCCGAGCGATTTATGGGTGATGACGAGAGTGACGTCTCATGGGATGCATTTGCTTTGTGCGTGATAGCAACGCTTTTCATGGTCAGCTCCCTTGGGGTATGTGACGGTGCTTTGCTGGATGTGGTAGGGCACTGCCGAGCCAATTAGGATATTGCTCCGTTGGTTCTGGGGGAAACCCTGCACGGCATCGATCACCTGGCGACAGGGGATAGGTTTATGAGAGGGGGAAGCCCCGTTTTGCTCACCTTGTGGTTACGAGAGAGGCTTTAGGCCATGCCCGAGTCTCCGACATCTTTTAGTCCGTGGACCTTTTCTCAGCGGCCTCTTGTTTTGGTTATGGATCAGCCCGCCTGGGAGAGATGGATGCACAGCTTGGTATGCATCAAATCCGTTGGTGGGTTCCTAACTGGGGGATTGAGACTAGGAGGGTCTTTCAGGAAGGTTCCTATGTTGTCAGAGTTCCAGGTTTATCTTGGTCCTCTTTCTATGTTCCATCGCTTGTTTCCAAGCAGTTCAGGATGAGGCAGGAGCCTTTGCTGGGCTGGGATGACATTGCCACTATAGAGGTAGCTTCTTTCTGTATGGCAGATCCAGATGACTTTCTGTATTTTCTGAGGGCATGGAAGTATTCCGCTTTCCCTCCTGTGGTGCTCGTTCGACGTCGGGAGAGTATTGTGTTGACCACCGAATACCTGGACTGATACAAGTAGCATGTCGGGCAGTCCCAAGTGGCTTTGTGGAGAAGGCGTGAAGTGATTCTGGGGCAAGGTTGTCGTCTCATCTATAGCCTTAGAAGTGCAAAATCCAGGTCTAAGCCTCAGAATGTGACGGGAGACACTTTGTTTGAATACGAGACCAGAGTTGATCGACTTACGGAGAGAGGTCCCCTTTTGCAGACTCGCATGGAGGAGATCCGGGGCGAGGCACGGGCGAATGAAGCTCTGCGACCTACTGGATTGTTTGACTCGATGGGGAGGACCCCTAATCTCGGAATGAGAGAGACGGAGTTAGCTCACGCGGAGCAAAAAAAGACTCGCTGGGGATGTGGGAAGAAAGGAAAGAATGGCGAGGGGACAAGCGCGAGTGGCGTGGAATGACCAAGTATCCATTCATTGCATTGCAGACACATTATTTGTTAAATGTATTAAGCTGTATTTTAGCATGTTGTGAGCTTGAGAGTAGACCGTTCTTGTACTCATCAAGAAATGTTGTAACCGTTAGTGATTTGTGATTTACTTTTAAAGCTTTGTCGAGACGCAAGATCTCTTGCTTGCTTTTTGTTTGAGCCTTGGCAGCGTCCATCTTTGGACCTTTTGTTGTATTTGTGGACCGAAGCAGTCTGAGCCTTGACGGCATCCAAATTTTTTTGGATTTTGTGTTTGGATTGATCTGAGCCTTGGTTGGCATCCAAATTTTTTGTTTTTGTGTGTTTTTAGACTGAACCAATTAAGGCTGCCTACGTTCCCCCCCGGACTGAGGGGCTCAGGTGTATGTAGTTCGACACTACATTGAGTGTCGGGAGACGAAAAGCTGATCTTCTTTCGGCGAAGTATCTGCGAAGTTTGCTTCCGTTGACTGGATTCATGAAGGGATTACCATCTAGTTCTGTCAGATTCATGGCACCTCCGGAGAAGATCTTTTGGACCACGAACGGGCCGATCCATGTTGGTTCCCATTTTCCAAGTG
The DNA here is from genome assembly GCA_022495995.1 of Adenophora triphylla var. japonica. Lineage (NCBI taxonomy): Eukaryota > Viridiplantae > Streptophyta > Magnoliopsida > Asterales > Campanulaceae > Adenophora > Adenophora triphylla. The sequence goes on from JAFEMH010004162.1 coordinate 179,632, forward strand.
GGTTGGTTCGGGTGGGAGGCTTTTCTTTGAGTACTAGATTGCCTTCCTTGATGTCTTGGGACTTGACTTTCTTGTCGAAAGCTCTAGCCATTCTGCTTTGGTAGGCTCGGATGTGCTCCATGGCCTTTATTCTGTGTTTGTCTAGCAGGGCCAGTTCGTCGTGTCGGCTTCGGAGCCATTCGACTTCGTTGATCTCGTTTTCCAGCAACACTCGGAGTGATGGGATTTCCAACTCGACGGGCAGTACTGCCTCCATCCCATATGTTAAGGCGAATGGAGTTTATCCCATGGCTATTCTGACTGATGTTCGATAGCCCCAAAGTTCCAAGTGCAGCTTCTCGGGCCAATCTCGTTCTCATGTGGTCATTTTTCGGATGATCCTTTCGAGGGTTTTGTTTGTTGCTTCTATTGCGCCGTTAGTTTCAGCCTGTAGGGAGAGGACTTGTGGCGTGTGATTTTGAATTCGGCCAGCAGTCTGTTGCATTCTCCTTTGAAGTGAGACCCGTTGTCTGATATGACCTCGTTCGAGATGTCGTATCGGCATATGACGTTTTCCTTGAGGAAATGTACAACCTTCTTGGAAGTTAGCACTTTGTATGACTTGGCTTCGACCAATTTTGTGAAGTAGTCGATGGCTACCAAGATGAACTCGTGGCCATTGCTGCCTGGCAGAGCGATCTTCCCAATGACGTTGATTCCCCAAGTGGCGAACGGCAAGGGAGTAGTCATGCAGTAGAGATCGTGAGGATGAAGATGGTTGAGGTAAGAGAACCGTTGGCATTTGTCGCAGCTTCGGACAAAGTGGATGTAGTCTGCCTCCATAGAGATCCAGTAGTAGCCCATTCGAAGAATGATCTGTATCAGGGCTCTGGCGTTCATGTGGGGGCCGCAAGCCCCATTGTGGGCTTTGTTCATGAGTTCATTTGCTTTTTCCTTGCTGATGCAGCGTAAGAGCGGTCCTTGGTAGCATTTTTTGTATACATGTCCTCAAGGATGACAAAGTGGGATGATATTCACGATATCTGAATCGAGGGGGCATGCTATTTCTCCTTCTCTGACTAGGCTCCGAAGGAGGTCACGCCATTGTTTTTCCTGGTCAAATACTGGGATGTTAAATTTGACTATGCTGTGGTGGGTGTCCCCGTGAGATCCGAGTGTATCGACTTGGGGGCTGACATGTTTCGAGGTGTTGATGGCAGGCCAGCCTTCTTCGAAAGGGTTTTTGGCGAAGTATAGGTCTACTTCTCGGTCAAGTTCCATCTGGGCGTCCATTTCTTGATCTTCATTCATGCACTCTTCGCAGTCGCATATTTCAGAATTGTCATCCTACCCCTTGAGTTCTTCGATCTCTAGCTCGTCACGGCTTAGCGCGTGGATGTAGGGATCTCTTTCGTCGCGGATCATGACTGGAGACTCGTCTGCAGAGGAATATTTGGTCATGTCGGGACCTTCTTCTGGGTCATAGCTTGCTGGCCAAGCACTTTCCATCGTGCTGCTTCCGCAGATCACTTCCAGGTTTCCGTTGGCATTGATTAATTTTATGCATTGGTGCAGAGGGGAGGATATTGCTTTCATCTGGTGCAGCCAAGGTCGTCCCAGCAAGGCGGAGAAATTGGATTTGATGTCCACGACTTGGAATTCCACCGACTCCATTTGTTCATCGAATTTGATCTCAGATTGATCACTCCTACAACAGGGCGAGGAGTAGAGTCATAAGCTCGGATTATTCTAGGCAAAGGTCTCATGAGGGAGTGGTCGATTTAGAGCCATTTCATCGTATACAAGGCAATGATGTTAACCGCCGAACCATTGTCAACCAGGACGTTTGGGAGGTAGATCCTCTCTATCTTTATTAGGATGAGGAGGGCCTGGTTGTGTCTGTTTTCGCATGTCAGCAAGTCTGCATCCGTGAAGGTTAGATCGCTTTCGGCGCTGCTGTTAGCTTCAGTCTCCTCCGAGGAGTGTTCGATCCATCCACGGGTGTGTCTCTATCATGGCAGGGATTGTAGGGATACAGTCATCCTCGGGTTTTCCTGTCTGGATTCTTGTTCACGGGAGCCTTTGACCATGGTTTCGCATTCCTAGTCATAGCGGGATAGCATGTTAACTGTCTCGAAGATTGTGGGGGACCTACTCTTGCATGGAGTCTCGCTGAAGGCTATCATGTTCACCCTATCGTTTCTGGGGAACGGATTTCCGACTGTCTTAGGTCCACGGGGGCGTTCCAACTTTCCTTCTTCAATTTGCCCCTGGACCACTTCCTTCAGCACAAAGCAATTGTCTGTGGTATGACCGGGGTAGTAGTGGAAGGCGCAGTGTTTGCTCATGTCCATGTTAGGTTTGAGAGTTTTTGGCTGGAAATTCTCGAGAGGTTTGATGAGATTTTACTTCAACAACGCTTCCAACACTTGGCCCAGGGGCATTTCGATGTTGTCAAAATGCTGAAACTATTGTGGGCGTGGAGGATTATTGTTCCTCGGGGTCGCTTGATCGCGGTTTACTTGAGCTCCGTTTTGGATGTAGTGGACTGCTCCGACTGCTTCCTTTCCTTTGTTTGGGACAGGTGCCGAATTTGATAGGTTTGCCCGATAGCGGTAGGACAAGGCAGGAACTGCTGCTGTCTTCTGGAGGCTCAAGGTCTTTTCAAACTTGGTTTCAGCGTTGAACATGGCACGGAGGTCGGGATAAAAGTGATGGCTGATCAAGGTCCTCAGAGATGGTTTGAGGCAGGAATGTAAGATGTCCATTTGCTCTTCTTTGGAAAGCGGATCCATTATCTCTTTCAACTTCCAATTCCATCTTTTGTAGAACTCACCTACTGGTTCGTCATCCATTTGTTCGGTGGCTTGCAGTTCATGGCAATTTGTTTCCCACTTAAGGTTGGAGCGGTACTTCTCCAGGAAGATTTCGCTGATTAGATCCCACGTGGAGCGGTTTTCTGCCTTCACGTTGAGGAACCCCCTTAATGCCGTGGATTTGAGGGAATGCTGGAAGTGATCCACCATTTGTTGTGGGGTTGCCCATTTGGCTCTCATACCCAAGACGTAGGTGTCGATGTGGGTTTTTGGGCATTCGGTCCCATCAAACTTTTCCATTTCCGGCATTCTGAATTTTGGAGGTAGATGAACTACCTTGCTCGGATCTATGGCATAAAGGAGTCCTTTCGAGAGTTAGCCAATTTGCCTTGCATGTCTTTCATCTGTGTGACCAACCAAGCCATATGAGGGTCAGTAGGCTGAGGCAGGCTACCATTTTCTGGGATGGAAACTGAGGATGGAGGTGGATAGGCTGACGGGATCGCCATTCGGGAGTCTTGGGGAGGTAATTGAGTGTATACTGTCCCATACCCTTGGTTGTTAAAATTGGGGCCTAGAGCGTGATTGCCCGGACCACTGAGGGTTGTGTTTGGGAACTGGGGAAATGTTTCATTATCCCCAAGTGGCATTCCAGGGAGGGGAAGGTTTGAAATGTCGGGATATCTTCTTGGGATGTCTGTCCCTGGTAAGCATTAGGATTTAAGGTTATGGCTGTGAGGCTCAGGCAAAGGATTGAATCCCGGGGGATGCCGAGATACATTGGGATCTGGAGGAGCAGGCCCGTATGTGTGCTGGCGATATTGAGCTTGCGGCCCAGGGCAGGGAAATTGATTGTGCTGAGGCGGGCTGATCAGAGCTGCTAGACTGATACCCGAGTGAAGCTTTTGAGCGGGAACTGCTTTGCATTGCTTGATTTTCGTAGCTTGGCGGAGGCGGGACCTGCTGTAAGTACCCCAATCTGGATCACCCTCTTTCGAGCACTTGGGAAACACCGCAGACTCACAAACGCAGTCTCGAAGACCTTTGACACTCAAAACCCTCAAAAACCCCAAGCCAAACCAAGGGAGGAACCCCGAGCTCCCTTGTGGTGCTCCGAAGCCTCTTCAAGCGCTCCCGCGACGCTCCCGCACTGCCCCGAGGCACTCTCGAGGTACTCTGAGGCCCCTCGTGGTACTTCGAGGCCTTGCCTGGTCTTTCCCAAGGTGTCGCGGCTCTTTCCGAGTCAAACCGGCAACTTGAACGCACGCCGAAACTCTGCCCGAGCGATCCCTGCGATCCCAATGCACGCCGAACCTCTGTCCGAACGCAGCCTACAATCGCGACGCACGCCGAAACTCTGTCCGCAGACAACCGGCTCCTCCCGAAGCAATCCCGGTCCGTACCGGAACATTATTCCATCCACAAACACTATTCCCCAGCGGAAGACAGACACGAACCAACATTGGTAAGGCTTCCTTCCATTATTATTTCAATACATTTCAATACGTAGTGTACAATGTAGACATCCGATACAGCATGCATTTTTAAATGCACAAACACACACACACACAAAAGTTAAAGAATATTAGGGGTATCCGAAAGACTTGTTTTTACGAGGCGACTCGGGTGAGCTCTAAGATTCTAATATTCTCTTCCCGAGGAGTCATATGACCTCCGAACTCAAAATCTCATCACACAAAAAAACAGTTTATTTTTAAACTGATGCCCTTTTCAATGTTTTGGGCTTAATAAAAACGGCGTGGCGACTCTACAAGCAAAACACAGCGAGACACCTCCCAACTAACGCTGCAAAGCGGGAATGTGTTGGTGTAATGCCCTAGGCTTTAGTTATGTTTAACTGAAAACCGTTATGTATCATCTTTATCGTTTATGTTTATTATTTGATTATTATATAGTTTGCATATTTATTGTAATAATCTCCGTCCCTAATTATTAAGAGAATAATTAGTATAATTGTCAATGGATAATCATGTGATGATTATATGCATAAGAGATGCACATTGAAATTATGGGTACTTGTTAGAGAACAAGTGACTGGACATGACCCGCATGAGATTTATGTCATGGTCAAATGTCATACTTAAATCTCATACGGTTACTTCATTTATTTCCTAGACCTGAGATTATCGTAACCTTACATATGATGAAAGTCATGTTTGATTTTAGTCAAACGATATCTTAACACGATATCTATAAAGACTATCATTGGCATGATCAGAGTCATGATGGGAAGGATGATAAGTCAAGAAGGAATTTGTCCCTCGGAAGAGAGATGTTATGCTTGGGCCCCTCGATGAGTAATAATGATGAAAGTGTATGGCCGTACCCTAATGTGATTGGAATTATCATTATACTCAAGAATCGAGAAAGCATTGAACAATAACAAGTTGACAAGGACCATGACTTGTGTTCAAATATAACATCGTGAGACAAAGGGATAAATGGAAGTACACCATTGGAAACGTGAACTCTTACGTTGCATTATTTGGGTAGACATAATGGCTTGCTAGAGTCCGCTTATGTCTTATGAGGTTCGATATGATCGAACTCATTGCCAACATAATGTAATCCTATTGGGTCACACACAACTAGAATGAATTGGTTAAACCGGAGGAAGAATAGTTGAGAGTTTCTGTATCTGGCTATATATATCGCGCGACATATCAAGCCAATGGCTTGATATACCGCGCGACATAATAGGCCAATACGCGGTTTGACAGCCTATCTCTCCTAATACGATTAGGAGAGGTATTCCTACTATTGTAGTATAAATACAAGGGTTCTGTCAGACCTAAAAAGTCAGTCGAAATTATAAAGCAAAATTCACAATCAAATTCTCTCAATATTCTTCAAGGTTTTAGATCTAGCAATCATCAAGAAGTTGTTCTTGGATTCATTCAAAGGTGTGGATACCGAAAGAGGGTCTTCGCTCGTTCATCGATCAAGGCCTAGAGTTCAAGCAAGTTGAAGAACGAAGTTTGTGATTCGATATCACACAATCAAATCGTTCGATAGCTCAAGACCGGAAAGCGTTTCAAGGTTGGTTTAATTCTATCTCATAGGTATTCAAATTAATTGTATAGAACGGATCCTAGGGCTTCTTGGGTTTTATGTTTTTAATGCTTAATTCCGCTGCGCATGGACCCGTAAAACCCAACAGTGGTATCAGAGCCCCGTTCGTATAGTTAAGTTTGAATTAACATGCTAGATTTAAGATATAAATTGTTTATATGCTTATTGCATGTTCTGTATGCGATAGAATTTTTAATTGTTTATGTGAAACAATGTGAAAATCGTTTTCAATTTATGCTAAATTAAATCTGTAAAAGGGCTGTTTTATGTGATTTAATTGGCTGTAATCTGTATTGGTTCGAATCTGGAAATCCTATAAGCCCGGGCATGCCTGTGTCGTGCGACATATCGAGCCATGTGGAATTCAGTTAACCGGCTGTTACGTCGCGCGACATATCAAGCCTCTGGCTGATTATGTCACGCGACATAATAAGCCAAAACTGGGCAGAATCTATTTGTTCAAATTTTCTGCTATTCTGTGATTGTGTTTACAATCTGATATGTTCATATGAAAATCTGGATGTTATAAAATTGATTTTATAAGTCCGCGATAGATTGATTCATTGATATACATGATTAATTGATTAAAATGTGATTTTAATAATTATTGCAATGTATATGAAAATCTGGATGTTATAAAATTGAAGTTTATAAGTCCATGCTAGATTGATTCATTGATATGCATGATTAATTGATTAAAATATGATTTTAATAATTATTGCGATGCATGAATTATTTGTTCTTAAGTGTTAAGAATTTTATTAGATGTTTAGTTGAAACATTGAATTGTGATTTCCTAAAATGTTTAGTTGAAACATTGCATTATAGTTTCCTAATATGTTTAGATTTAGACATTGTAAATTTTGAATTTTATGATTGTTTATGGAAACAAGTCATAATTACGCGAAATTTTAAAAGGAAACTAATTGTTTATAAAAGGTAGTGATTATGTTGCCAAATCAGAGTTGATTTCTAATTGTGCATGACTAGGAGAGTTCTGTCTAAGGTAGAGTTGGTACTTAAGTAGTCCTTGTGGCTCACCTATCTTCCTGGGAACTTACCTGGTGCATGATTATGACTATCTTTGCTGATATGCTTATAATCTACCTTAAAGAACCTTCATTTAACTTTTAAGTTCTTTATGCCAATCCATGATTTAAACACTTGAGACCACTCGGATAGTTTTGGGTGGGCTTGCCATAGCAAGGTGCTTTGATTCTATTCCGTTTGCGAGCAAGATGAGGAAATGGTGGTTCCTATACGTTTAAAATGGATGAACTTAATTGGGTTATCAAAATGGTTTTGGACCCAAGGCATAAGATGAGATTAAAATATGCTTAGACATATGATGTCTTAAATAAATCTCATAAAAGATCCTAAGAGTCATATATGATATGATTGATGTTTTCTACCTAATTAGTTTGATCTTGAGCGGTGCGCCATAGCGTACTTGAGATCAAATTAAAGATGGATCTTAGTCCTAAGAGTCATATACGATATGATTGATGTTTTTCTACCTAATTAGTTTAATCTTGAGCGGTGCGCCATAGCGTACTTGAGATTAAATTAAAGTTGGATCTTAGCCCATTAAATGCATATTATGCTTATTAGCATTAGAAGGTGTATGATTTAGTGGGAGTATTTGTAAAATACATTATTTGCTCTTAAATGATAAATATGTTGATATTGATATGTGTTCATATAATTTGTATATTTTGTTGTAGAAGTAGCATTACATAATGATAATTGCGATTCATCCTTATGAAGGACAAAGTTTGAAAGGAACGATACATATAATTCTGATTGGATCAGAAGCCTAAAGAATTGTTCTTGGGTAAATGTGTACGTTCTTGACGAATCCGTTCCTATTGAACCCATTGCAAGTGTTGCAAAGGGCAAATAAGGAAGCAACATTAGAAACATATTGATGATTCTGACAATACTGCTTGCCTTGAATTTGCCACCATGGTTAAAGGCTCTTATGAAGAACCTTGAGCACATGATAACTATTCCTTTTGTTATTGCATAACGCAAAAAGGAAATGTTCCAAATGCAAGCTAGGCAAAAGATATATGTTGTGGTGAAAGCTCTTAATTCATATGATGAAAGAAGGAGCAATCCGCAAATTGTGTTAATGGTTAACACAAGAAAGGGTTCACAAAGGAAGGAAAAGTAGGTAAAGCAAAAGTTGCTAAACCTAGGACAAAAGTTGTCAAAGCCGAAGAGGCTAAACCCAAAGTGTCTCAAAAGGATGCAGTTTGCTATCATTGCAATAAGATTGTCATTGGAAGCAAAGTTGCAAGGATTATTAGGAAGGCCTAAAAAGGTGAAGAAGGGCAATATGATTGCTACTACTTCAAGTATCTATATGATAGATATTTTCTTTTCGACTTCTTGTTCTTGGGTATATGATACCGGATTGGATCCCACATTTGTCTAAATGTGCAAGGAGCAAAGAATAGAAAGCTACTCAAATAAGGTAAATTAAACCTATGCATGGGAATGGAGCAAGAGTTGCAACATTAGCCATAAGGGACTTATGAAGTCACTTTGCCTTGTGAAGTAGTACTTGTTTTGAACAAATATGACTACGTTCCAGTTTTGAGTAGGAGTATTATTTCTGTTTCTTAAATGGATGATGAAGGATATAATTTTCTTATTTTCAATAAGAAGTTTTATATTTATTTAATAATATGCCTTATTGTAATGCATATGTCATTAAATAGTCTTCATATCCTTGAAGATGAGAAACAAAATAATATTGAAGATATCTATGATATAAATGGGAAATCTAAACCGAACAATATGAACAACGCGTTCATATGGCATTGCCGGCTTGGTCAAATAAATAAGAAACATATATCTAAACTCCATTAACATGGACTTTTAGACTCATATGACCATGAATCATTTGAGGATTTTGGATCTTATTTATTGGGATTATCGACCAAACCACCCTACACTAAAGTAGTGGGAGGACTAGTGACTTATTGGTCATTATACATGAGATGTATGTGGACTATTAAGTAGCATTTCTAGGGGAAGACTTCGGTATTTCATCAAATTTCACTAAAGACTTATCTAGATATGACTATGTCTATCTGATGAAGTCCGAAGGTGAATCGTTTGAGATGTTTTGAACATTTCAAAGATGAAGTACAAAACAACTTGGTAAAACTGTTAAGTACTTCGATTAGATCGAGGTAATGAATATTTGAGCCAAGAGTTTGACAATCATCTCAAAACTATGAAATCGTTTCAAAGTTGACTCCAACCGGAACACCACATTGTATGGTGTGTCTGAAAGGAGGAATTGAACCTTGTAGGACATGGTTCGTTCGATGATGCGTCAATCAGACTTTCCTATTTCCTATTTCCTTTTGAGGATATGCATTAGAAATAATGCGGTTACACTGAATCGAGTCCCTACTAAATCGGTTCCTAAGGCCCCACATGAGATGTGGCATGGAAGAAAACTTAGTTTGTCTTTCATGAAGATTTGGAATTGCGAATCTTATGTAAAGAGACTTGTCTCTTATAAGTTAGCACCAAATTTGACAAAGGTTATTTTCGAAAATTAATCTTACAACCGCAAAGAGAACAAAATGTTTGTTGCTCTATACGATCCGTTTCTTGAGAAATAGTTTCTCAATAAAGAATCTAGTGGGAGTAAAATTAATCTTGAAAGAAGTTCAAGAACCCGAAAATAATATGGAACCAAGAGTAGAGACAGAACCAAGTTCACAAAGAAGTTGTGAAACCGGTTCAAGATGCACAAGTCCATCGTAGATTGGATAGGTTACGATCCGAACTCAAGAAATAGTGATTTCTCGTTGCGGAAAGTGATGAAGTGGAAGTCATTGAGAATGACGATCCTACTTGCTATCAAGAAGCGATGTCCTCTCCTAATTTGGATAAATGGTTAGGAACCATGGAATCCAAATTACAATCCATGTTTAACAATCAAGTTTAATTGGAACTTGATTGGCCTACCTAAAAGTGTAAAAACTAAAGGGTGCAAGTAGGTCTTCAAAGACCAACATGGATGTGAAGGTGTATACTTTTATGACTAAGGATTGTAGCAAAGGGACTTAGGTTAATTCATAGTATTGACTATGTTGAAACTTTTTCCGCCAGTTACAATGTCGATGTCTGTTAGAATTTCAATTGCCATAATCGCATATTGTGACTATGTGATATGACAAATGGATGTCAAACGACTTTCTTTAAATGGAAAGATTATTAAGGATGTGTAAAATACACAACCCGAATAGTTTGTCGATCCAAGAAACTCTAATAAAGTATGCATGTTGCAAGGATCCATGAGATGGATTGAAGCAAGCTTCAAGGAATTGGAATCTTCGTTTTGATAAATTGGTCAAAGAGTTTGACTTTATCAAGTACGAAGATGAACCTTGTGTATGCATGAAATTCAGTGGGAGCATGGTATTATTTCTATTGTTTATTACAATAATATCTTACTCATTTGAAAAAATAAGTTCCGACACTTAAAACTATTAAGTCTTGGTCAAGGAAAGGTTTCTCAATGAAAGATATGGGTAAAGCCGCTTACATCCTTGGCATCAAGATCTATAGAGATAGATCTAGAAGGATAAATTGGTTTGAGTCAAAGTGTTCACATTGACAAGATTCTTAGAAGAGTCTAAGAAAAGTGGCTTGTCAATGGGTCATGGTATTTTCTCTTAAGCAATACTCATTGTCTTATGACAATTGATGAGCAAAAGGGAATGAATGAAGTTCCATATGCTTCGGCATTTGGATCTGTCATGTATGCCATAATTTGTACTAGACCCAATGTCTCATATGCTTTGAGCATGATGAGTCGATACCAATCTGATCCTGTGATGAGAACCATTGGATGGCAGTCAAGATGATCCTTAAGTACTTAAGAAGAACTAAGGATACGTTCTTGGGATTTGAAAGATTGGAAGTTAATCTTGTCGTAAGGGTTACATAGGTGCTAGCTTCCAAACTAACAAAGTTATTTTAAAATCGCAATTAGGATTTGTGTTTGTGCTTATTAGAGGTGCGCTTTGATTGGAAGAGTTCCAAGCGTAAATTGTAGCCGATTCTACTACTAAGGCTATACTTTAGCAACATATGATGTATTGAAAGAGGGCAGCTTTGGATCAAAAGTTCATTTAGTATTTTGGAAATACTTCAAGTGTTTTTCCAAGTATCACTAATCGGTGAAACTTTTGTTATGACAATAGTGGTGCCACTTGTGCAAACAATGGAACCAAGGTCACAACAAAGGATCCAAACACTCACTTAGACGTTCTTCGAGGAATTCATAAAGAATGAGAAGACGTTAAAATATACAAAGTATCGCCGATGATGACATAAGGGATTCACTTACAAAGACACTCGCATAGGCGTAAGCATGATGGGCATGTTAGATCCATGAGTATTCGATACATAAATGGAGCCTAGTGCAAGTGGGAGACTGTTGGTGTAATGCCCTAGGCTTTAGTTATGTTTAACTGAAAACCGTTATGTATCATCTTTATCGTTTATGTTTATTATTTGATTATTATATAGTTTGCATATTTATTGTAATAATCTCCGTCCCTAATTATTAAGAGAATAATTAGTATAATTGTCAATGGATAATCATGTGATGATTATATGCATAAGAGATGCACATTGAAATTATGGGTACTTGTTAGAGAACAAGTGACTGGACATGACCCGCATGAGATTTATGTCATGGTCAAATGTCATACTTAAATCTCATACGGTTACTTCATTTATTTCCTAGACTCCGAGATTATCATAACCTTACATATGATGAAAGTCATGTTTGATTTTAGTCAAACGATATCTTAACACGATATCTATAAAGACTATCATTGGCAAGATCAGAGTCATGATGGGAAGGATGATAAGTCAAGAAGGAATTTGTCCCTCGGAAGAGAGATGTTATGCTTGGGCCCCTCGATGAGTAATAATGATGAAAGTGTATGGCCGTACCCCAATGTGATTGGAATTATCATTATACTCAAGAATCGAGAAAGCATTGAACAATAACAAGTTGACAAGGACCATGACTTGTGTTCAAATATAACATCGTGAGACAAAGGGATAAATGGAAGTACACCATTGGAAACGTGAACTCTTACGTTGCATTATTTGGGTAGACATAATGGCTTGCTAGAGTCCGCTTATGTCTTATGAGGTTCGATATGATCGAACTCATTGCCAACATAATGTAATCCTATTGGGTCACACACAACTAGAATGAATTGGTTAAACCGGAGGAAGAATAGTTGAGAGTTTCTGTATCTGGCTATATATATCGCGCGACATATCAAGCCAATGGCTTGATATACCGCGCGACATAATAGGCCAATACGCGGTTTGACAGCCTGTCTCTCCTAATACGATTAGGAGAGGTATTCCTACTATTGTAGTATAAATACAAGGGTTCTCCGTGCACCTAAAAAGTCAGTCGAAATTTTAAAGCAAAATTCACAATCAAATTCTCTCAATATTCTTCAAGGTTTTAGATCTAGCAATCATCAAGAAGTTGTTCTTGGATTCATTCAAAGGTGTGGATACCGAAAGAGGGTCTTCGCTCGTTCATCGATCAAGGACTAGAGTTCAAGCAAGTTGAAGAACGAAGTTTGTGATTCGATATCACACAATCAAATCGTTTGATAGCTCAAGACCGGAAAGCGTTTCAAGGTTGGTTTAATTCTATCTCATAGGTATTCAAATTAATTGTATAGAACGGATCCTAGGGCTTCTTGGGTTTTATGTTTTTAATGCTTAATTCCGCTGCGCATGGACCCGTAAAACCCAACAGAATGAGCCAGATGCTAGGGCGCGAACGCGCTGCCTCTCGGATTCGGGCGAACTTTCCCGAAACAGCGACGCATTTACGGAAAAATGCGAGATTGCCGGGAGGCCCCCGCGTGCGGGCCGGATCCCGGGTAGTTTCAGTTGGCGACTCCGCTGGGGATATTTTGTTTTAAAAACTTTTAAACAAAACAAAAGATTTTTAAAACGATGATGAGGGTCAAACTTTCATTTACCCCTTTCTTTAACTGTTGTGTGTGTGTGCATGTGCTTCACTTTTTTATTTTACGAAAAAAATAGAAATACAAAAAAATGCATCAATATACATCTGTGCATACATTTAAAATTCTTCAAAAACTTCTGTTTTACTCAGAAAAAGAATTTTAGAGACCGCACACTACGCGCACTGCTGCCTCGGTTACACCACACACTACTCATACTGCTGCCTCGGTTACACCGCACGCTACGCGCACTGCTGCCTCGGATACACTGCACACTACAACCCTTAATCCGGAGTGGTCTCAGTTGCAGTTCGTTTGGCCTTCCTACGCCTCTCGGACGCGTACGGGATCATTCCAAACATCCCATCCTAGCCAAGCGTCAACCCTGCACGTTTGAGTCTTGAGTCACACTCTGTCAAGACTCGGTTGGTTTTTACCCAGTCTGTGTCATACAAGCCTGGATACATATCCCATGCCGGCCATTTTTTTGAGTCGAAGCTCGGAACTCAAGATCCCTTGCGCAAGCAAAGAGATGAAAGGTCATGCTAAAATCTTGACCTGATCTTGATTTCCGAAGCTACTCCCAGACGATGTTCTGTCCCGGATATACATCCATGCCCACATGACACCATGTCATCAAGCCTTTGATACGTCAGCCATGACGATATGACCCAGCCAACGTCTAACGTCACAGATCCCTTGCGCAAGCAAGGTAAAGAGAGGTCATGCCGAACTCTTGACTCGATCTCGACTCAGTGGCCGACTCGGTTCACTATTCACATGGCTAACACATCAAAACAAACATGACAGGCTCGTTCCTTAGGTTCGATTTTTCTTTTAGGCCGGTGGAAATCGCTTGCCCTATAGGACCCTCGCCCGGGGCTGTCCACCCTGGGATGTCGAAATACAGGTGCAAAACGAGGGGCTTATAGCCGCACAGATGGTCTCCACTGACCCAGGAGCTAGCATAGTTGCGAAAAAGAAGAGCAATCTTTTCCGACCTACCTAGGACTCTGAGAAAACATGTTTTAAGTAAATTAAAACAACAAAAAAAAACAACAAAAAAATATAAAAGAAGCGGAAACCGCATGCCACGTGAGCTTTCCCCCTTTATCCCGAGAGGCCCTTCCCGTGTCTAAACCTTGTCCGTCACCCCCTCCAGCTAACAAAGAGTGATCGAGAGACCCGGGAACCAGTCTCCCAGTGTCAAAGCCACAAGGTCCAACTTCCTTCCCAACACTGTCACCAGGACAGTCCGTCAATTCCCCATGGCCAAGTCAGTGGATAATAACGAGGAAAATGGGACCTTACCCCCGAGAAACTTCCCAACATTGGAGGAAGTTTGGCAGGTCCTCATGGCTATTGAGAAACGCCAAGGTGAACAACAAGCCTAGATCGAAGGTGCCATGCACCACTTCAGGACATTAGCCACCCAACTACCTGGGGCTTCCAAAGTCATGCCTGCTCCTGCAGCTTCTAGCATCTCTCATTGTCTCCCAGAAGTCAACCTGTTGCCCTCGTACGAACCCTGCAGTTATGACATAAAGCCACAGAATCCCCCGGAGGGAAACATGCCCATTCAGCCTCCTGGATAGGCATATCTGGTGGGACGTCTGCGATTGCAGTGCTTGTCTGGAAATGGAATTCCAAGATGAAATGAACGAGGGTCGCCCTCGAAGAAAGAAGAAACCCTCTTCTCAACAAAAGCTAAAAAAGAGGTACGAATCTGGTGACCCCACAGTTGGAACCCTCGGAGAACCCTCAGGAAAGTTTGACTACTACATCATCTACTCCAGCAAATCTCCTCAGCCTAGCTCTGCACAAGGCCACGGCAACGTCTGCTCCATGATCAGCTGGGACGAGCTCCGCACTGCCATCGAAGGCCCTAAGGTCCAGATACCCCAACCCCTGTCTTGGGAAGATCTCAAAGCCACTGTGGATGTCTCCACAAAAGCTATGATAGTGAACGAATTGAAATGCGCAGTCTGGCCCTACGCCAATCAAGGTCCTCCCATTACAGAGATAGGAGAGACAAGCAAAGAAGTAAAGCCAGAGGTGAACGTTCTGACACGTTCCGGTCAAATCCCGATGAATCCTCCCCAGGCAGACAAAAGGCCAGCCATACCTGAGCCACGAACTAAAAAGGGGCCCTACGCCAAAGAAGATGAAACCCTGGACCCGAAGGCTGAAGATCCTGTCTTAGCTCAGCTCAAGCGTACTCAGGCTAACATCTCGCTCTGGTCCCTACTCACTTCATCTTACCCGCACAAGCTCAAGTTGGAAGAAAGCCCTGGCCTGCACCATGGTTCCCATCACGGTGACACCTGATGAAGCAGTTCAGATGATTGGCAACGTTAATTACAGCAACATCATCACTTTCACAGAGCTCGACCTCCCAAAATTTGGGGCTGATCACAATGAGCCTCTCTACATAACAGTTCAACTGGACGAGCGCTGTCTCCTTCGGGTCTTGGTAGATGGAGGATCATCCATGAATGTCCAAAATGACGGATTTGCTATGGATCAAAGAAATTGATCTGAAGCCCTCAACTCAGGCAATCAAGGCATACGACTCAACGTCTCGCCCTATCTTGGGAGTAGCCACCTTGAACCTGTGGTTCGAAAAACAAATGGTCCCGACTGATTTCCAAGTCATCGACATCCCGATCACATTCACTGCCATTTTGGGACGCCCTTGGCTACACCAGATCAATGGGGTGGCATCCACTCTCCATCAATGTGTAAATTTCGTCCAAGGAACAGATCTAACCATCATCTATGGTGATAGCATAGTCACCGAGAGGACCGACACAAACGGCGTCCCTGTCTTAGAGATCAAACACGACAATGATGGCATGATGCTAACAGGGTTCACCATCGAAAGCCAAAGGCCCAGGTGTGCCACATAGACCTGCCTTTGATTTGGGACAAGATCCCTCCCCCGATGAAAATGATGAAGCACATGAACTACATCCCGGGGCTCGGTTTGGGAAAATGCCATCAGGGTACCCAACAAATCATCAATATCAAAGAGCAGAATACTCTCCACGGCCTGGGATACATTCCTACTCCCGAACACATTGCGGAAGACAAGCGAGCTGCACGGAAACGCTCTGCAGATAACAAAAGAGGCTTGCACACAACCTCCGATCTTCGCCCTTACAACTTCGACATGACCAAATACTTCATAAAAAAGGATGACAACTTGAAGGAAGACCCAGGAAAGGGAACGGAGTTGATCAACGCCAAACAAAGTTGGCCAATGACCATCGACAAGCTCCAACAGAACATTGCAAGATTCAGAGGCCTCAAGGCAAATCCCGTCCAAAGAGCATTTCTCGACACACCGCCTCTACCGGGACCCACAACCACCACTATTCACAATGAATTTTGGTTCGGAAAAACTCCCTCTTTGGCAGAAGAACTCGAAAAACTCTCTGTCAATGCCCCTGCCTTCAATAAGATGGATGAGTCCGCATTCGAGTTGGCAATGCCCAAGACAAAAGCAAAAGACTCCGCGGACGATGCTTGGAACGAGCCACTGCTCCACCTGCTCATCAAAGAAGAAATTGAGATGCCAGACCTAATCGATTTTGTTTCTGATAACTCTATGACAGCCATGATCGGGAACGATGACACCAAGCCTTTCAAACCCCGCCTCCTATCAAGCTCATTGCCACTCAATAACTGGACCACCTTCTCCGGACCCACCGCCAGCAAAAAGGACATGATCGAACAACTTGGTCTGACCCCTCGAGTCCTAGAGCCCAGTGTCAAAACCCGTCCTGAGTCCATTACCTTTGAATTTGAGTCTCTCGAGTTATCCGATGGCCTCACGCCAGAAGATTACGAACTCATTACCAATAATGTATTCCCGTATGCTCTTAATGAATGCTTCAATCTTTCCGAGTATCCTCTCATTGCATCTTTAACAACTGATAAATTAACTAACACACAAACAGTTAATAACCATTCATCTACGCAAAGAAGCAAACACATTAATTGAATAAATGCATCAAGCAAACTTTTAAGCATGTTGTCAAACGAGAGAAAAATCGGGCCCAAGCTGCCGAGGAGGTTTTAACCAAAGTGAATTTGGGAACTGCTGAAGAGCCAAAAGAGATGCAAATCGGAAGTTTCTTCACCGGCACAGAGCAAGACGCATTGACTGCACTGCTCAAAGAGTTCGTGGACGTGTTCGCTTGGTCTTTCCGAGACATGCCTGGATTAGATCCAAACATTGTAGAACATCGGATCCCCTTGAATCCCGAGGCTAAGCCCATCAACCAAAAGCTAATCCGAATCAAGTCAGAATGGTCTTTACAAGTCAAAGAAGAGATCGAGAAGATGCTCTGCGTCGGCTTCATCAGGGTGATCGAGTACCCTACATGGCTCTCCAATATAGTCACGGTCACCAATGCCAACGGAAAAGTGCACTGCTGCGTGGACTTCCGAGATCTCAACAAAGCAAGTCCCAAGGACGACTTTCCACTATCCATCATCGACATGTTGGTAGACACTACAGCCAATTTCGAAGTCAAGTCCTTCGTGGATGGGTTTGCCGGCTACAATCAAATCAAGATGGCCGAAGAAGATCAAGAAAAGACAGCCTTCACAACCCCCTGGGGAACCTACTGCTATACAGTAATGCCGTTCGGACTAAAGAACGCTGGGGCTACCTATCAACGGGCAGCAACCGCCCTCTTCCACGACATGATCCACAAAGAGATCGAAGTGTACGTCGATGACATGATCATCCACTCAAAGGGATCAGATGGACAACACCTCACAGACTTGAGAAAGTTCTTCAATCGCCTCCGAAAACACTCAATGAGGTTAAACCCCGCCAAATGCACATTTGGGGTGAGCCGAGGCAAGGTCTTGGGATACATGGTCACCGAGAGAGGCATCGAGGTTGATCCTCAAAAGATCAAAGCCATCATCGAAATGAGACCCCCGCAAACTCAAACAGAGGTGAAAAGCTTCATGGGCCACCTGCAGTATATCAGCCGTTTCGTCAATCAATTGACCTCCATGTGCGAGCCAATCTTCAAACTAATGAAGAAAAATGCCGACGTCGAATGGAACTCAGAATGCCAAGATTCCTTTAAATAAATAAAGGTGTACGTTGTGAGTCCTCCGATTCTCTGTCCTCCACACGAGGAGAAGCCACTGTTGCTATACCTAACTGTGACCGACACCGCAGTTGGAGCCATGCTCTGTCAAGAAAAGAAAGAGTCACGAGTCAAAAACGCCATCTACTTCGTCAGTCGAAAGTTTCAAGGCAGCGAACTCAACTACTCAGCCCTCGAGAAAACCTGCGCAACTCTGGTATGGGTTGTCAGAAAATTACGGGACTACATGCAGTCACACACGGTATACTTGGTTTCCAAAATGGACCCGGTCAAATACCTCTTCGACAAACCATATCTGTCAATGAGGCTCGCCAAATGGTCTTTCTTCCAAGCGGAATTTGACATCGAGTACGTGAACCAAAAGTCAATCAAGGGACGGGCAATAGCTGATCAACTGGCTGACTTCCCAACTGATGAGGCTCGAGGCCCCGAACCACAATTTCCAGACGAAGGAATCTTCGCACTCGAAAGCGAAAATTGATGGCAACTGTTCTTCGATGGAGCAGCCAACAAAAAGGGAAACGGCATCGATATGCTCTTGGTCGATCCCAAGGAAGAGCACACCCCAATCGCCATAAAGCTCAATTTCGAGGTAACCAACAATCCCGCCGAATATGAAGCCTGCGCTGCCGGACTACAGGCCGCACTCGAAAGTAATGTCCAGAACCTTGAGGTTTATGGGGACTCAGCCCTGATCATCAACCAAGTTTCCAACAAGTGGAAAACCATAGACCCAGGCTTGCAAAAATATCACGCCTGCATGGAAGACCTCATCACACAATTCGAAGAGGTCACCTTCCACTACTTGCCGAGAGATCGAAACCGGTTTGCAGACGCCTTAGCTACCTTGGCCTCACTCGTAGAAATCCCCGAGGGAAAAGCAATCAAGCCCTTCAAAGTCGGACGAAAGGAAATTCATGCCTACTGTTGCGAGATCGAACCAGAACCCAAGCCCATCAATGAGCCATGGTACAACCAGATCTTCCAATACCTCAAGAACGGGGAAACCGCCTTCATAAACGAGGAAGGCCAACACAGGAAAGGGTCAAAGCCAAGAGCATTATGGCCCTAAAATGCCTTTCCTCTCACTTCGTCATCCATGGGGACATGCTGTACAAGAAACGCTACCAAGGACCACTCCTACGCTGCATCAGCCAGGAAGAAGCAAGCGAGTTCATGAACGAAGTCCATAATGGGGCTTGCGGTCCCCACATGAACGCCAGAGACCTGATGCAAATCATTCTCAGGATGGGCTACTACTGGATCTCCATAGAGGCAAACTGCATCCACTTTGTCCAAAGCTGCGACAAGTGTCAACGGTTCTCCAACCTTAATCATCTACCTCCCCATGATCTCTACTGCATGACTACACCCTGGCCTTTTGCCACTTAGGGAATTGACGTCATCGGGAAAATTGCTCCGCCAGGCAGCAACGGTCACGAGTTCATCTTAGTAGCCATCGACTACTTCACCAAATGGGTCGAAGCCAAGTCTTACAAGGTACTCACCTCCAAGAAAGTCGCGCATTTCCTCAAGGAAAACATCATCTGTCGATATGGCATCCCGAACGAGGTCATATCAGACAACGGCTCACACTTCGAAGGGGAATGCGACAGACTGCTGGCCGAATTCAAGATCACACGCCACAAGTCTTCACCCTACCGGCCACAAACGAACGGCGCCGTAGAAGCAGCAAACAAGAATCTCGAACGGATCATCCGAAAAATGATCACCCGAGGACGAGATTGGCCCGAGAAGCAGCACCTTGCACTTTGGGGCTACCGAACATCGATCCGTAATGCCCACGGGAGAAACCCCATTTGCCCTGACATACGGGATGGAAGCAGTCCTCCCCATTGAATTGGAAATTCCCTCACTCCGAGTGCTGCTGGAAAATGACGTCAACGAAGTTGAATGGCTCCGAAGCCGACACGACGAACTGGCTCTGCTAGACGAGCGACGACTAAAGGCCATGGAACACGTCCGAGCCTACCAAAGCAGGATGGCTAGAGCTTTCGACAAGAAAGTCAAGTCCCGAGACATCAGGGAAGGCGATCTGGTACTCAAAGAAAAGCCTCGCACTCGAACCAACCCACTGGTAAAATGGGAACCAACATGGATCGGCCCTTTCGTGGTTCAAAAGATCTTCTCCGGAGGTGCCATGAAGCTGACAGACCTAGACGGCAATCCCTTCATGAATCCAGTCAACGGAAGCAAACTTCGCAGATACTTCGCCTAAAGAAGAACAACTGTACATCTCTTGGCACTCCATGTAGTGTCGAACTACGCAGACCTGAGCCCTCTAGTCCGGGGAAACATAGGCAACCTTAATTGGTCCGGTCTAAAAACACACAAAAAGTCAAAAGTTTGAATGTCAACAAAGACCTCCATCAAACTACACACTTTCCAAGAGCATGCCCCCACCATCACCTTGACCAAGTCAAACAACGGCGGCAACATCAAAGGACATCCGAAGGTCACTCAACGTCAAACGACTGACCCATGTCTGCTTCCAAGCCAGGGGCTTGTCTTCGCCCTCACGCGCTTCGAAAAAAAAAAAGAGCTCGAGCAAGGGCTCACAAATAATAATAAAAAAAAGAAGCTCAAGCAGAAGCTGCGAAAATGAGGTCAAGAGCCCGACGCCAACAAGAGGCAAGGAAGCCATGAAAAAGACCGTCAAAATGACTTGTCAGGGGATCATCCAACCTCTCAGCCAAACGCAAAGCCCAAGCAAAAGGGATTGCCGTCAAGACCCAGGTTGCTTCAGTCCGCAAATGCAACAGAAAAGTCCAAAGATGGACACCGCCAAGGTGCACAAAAGAAACAAAAGCGAACAAGAGATCTTGCGTCTCGACAAATCTTTAAAAGTAAATCACAAATCACTAACGATTACAACATTTCTTGATGAGTTCAAGCACGGTCTACTCTCAAGTTCACAACATGCTAAAAGACAGCTTAATGCATTTAACAAATAATGTGTTTGCAATGCAATGAAAGGATACCTAGGAGGTCATTCCGCGCCGTCTGCGCTTGTCCCCTCGCCATTCTTCCCTTTCTTCCCTCGTCCCCGGCGAGTCTTCTTTCGCTCCACGCGAGCCAACTCTGCGTCTCTCAGTCCGAGATTAGGGGTCCTCCCCGTAGAGTCAAACAATCCAGCAGCTATCACGGCTTCATTCGCCCGTGCTTCTGCTCGGATCTCCTCCCTGCGAGTCTGCAAAAGAGGACCTCTCCCCGTCAGTCGGTCAACTCTGGTTCTCGTAGTCAAACAAAGTATCTCCCGTAACATCCTGAGGGTCAGACCAGTCTTCGACACTCCTAAGGCAATAGCTACTACGGTAACCGGGCCCCAGAATCGCTCCACGCCTGCTCCCCAAAGCCACTTGGGACTGCCCAACACGTTGCTCATACCAGGCCAGGTACTGAGTCGTCAATATGACACTCTCCCGACATCTAAGGAGCACCACCGGAGGGAAAGCGGAGTACTTCCATACCCTCAGAAAATACAGAAGAGCACCTGGAGCAGCCATACAAAGAGGAACTACCTCCGCAGTAGCAAGGTCATCCCAGCCCAACAAAGGCTCCTGCTTCATTCCAAGCTGCCGGGAAACAACCGAAGGAATATAGAAGGAGGACCAAGACAAACCTGGAACTCTGACAATATAGGACCCTTTCTGCAAGGCCCTCCTAGTCTCGATCCCCCAGTGCGGAACCCACCAACGAATCTGATGCGTACCAAGCTGTGCCATCCATCTCTCCCAGGCGGACTGATCCATGACAATATGACCAAGCCAATGCCTAACATCACAGATCCCTTGAGCAAGCAAGGTAAAGAGAGGTCATGCCAAACTCTCGACTCGATCTGGACTCAGGTGCCGGCTCGGTTCACTATTCACATGGCCGATGCATTAAAATGAACATGACAGGCTTGGTCCTTAGGTTCGATTTTTCTTTTAGGATGGTGGAAACCGCTTTCCCTATAGGACCCTTGCCCGGGGCTGTCCACCCCGGGATGTCGAAATAAAGGTGCAAAACGAGGGGCTTAAAGCCGCACCGATGGTCTCCACTTACCCAGAATCTAGCATAGTTGCGAAAAAGAAGAGCAATCTTTTCCAACCAACTTAGGATTCTGAGAAAACGTGTTTTATGTAAATTAAAACAACAAAAAAAAGCATAAATAAAAAAAAGAAAACTGCATGTCACATGAGCTTTCCCCCATTTATCCAAAAAAAGGGCCTTCCCATGTCTAAACCCTACCCCTCACCCCCTCCAGCAAACCAAGAGTGGTTGAGAGTACCCGGGAACCATCTTTCCAGTGTTAAAGCCGCAAGGTCCAACAGCCTTTCCAATACAGCCACCAGAGCAGCTTGTCACTCCCCCATGGGAAGGTCGCCTGTCACTCCCCCATGGCAAGGTCGGTAGATAACAACAAGGGAAACAGATCCTGCCCCTGAGAAATTTCCCAACAATGGAAGAAGTTTTGAAAGCCATCATGGCTCTCGAGAAACGCGAAGGCGAGCAACAGGCTTGGTTCGAAGGTGCCATGCATCATTTCGGAACACTAACCATCCCCTGCCACCTGGGGCTCCCGAGAAAAACAAAGACATACTCGCTCCCGCTGCTCCCAACATCTCTCATTGTCCCCCGGGATGCAATCCTGCGCCTCTGTACAAGCCCCACAACTACGACATGAAGCCACAAGGACCGCTAGGGAAAGACATGCCAAGTCAACACACGGAGGTCCTGAGCCCACCACAAACTGCCGAACACATCTGGTGGGATGTCTGCGATTGCCCCACTTGTCAAGAAAGGGATTTCCAAGACGAAATAAACGAGGATCGTCCTCCAAGAAAGAAGAAATCCTCTTCCCAACAAAAACTGAGAAAGAGGTACGAAGCCGGTGATCCCACTGTGGGAGCCTTCAGAGAATCGTCGGGAAAGTTTGACTACTACGTCATCTACTCCAACAAATCACCTCAGCTTGACTCAACTCGAGACCACAACAATTTTTGCTCCATGATAAGCTGGGATGAGCTCCGCACAGCAACCAATGGTCCAAGCATTCAGGAACCCCCACCTTTATCTTGGGAAGACATTAGAGCAGCCGTCAAAGCAAAAGCAATATCAGTGAACGAGCTAAAATGCGATGCATGGCCCTAGGCCAACCAAGGCCCTCCCATGACAGAAGCAGGAGAAACAAGCAAAGGAGTAAAGTCGAAAGTGAACGTACTGATGCATTCCTGCCAAATCCCGGTGATTCCTCCAAAGACGAACAAAAGGCCAGCCATACCTAAGCCCCAAGCCGAAAAAGGCCTCTACGCCAAAGAAACTGAAGTGCTTGACCCAAAGGCTGAAGATCTGATCTTGACCCAGCTCAAGCGCATTCAGGCCAACATATCCCTCTGGTCCTTACTCACTTCCTCCTATCTGCACAAGCTCAAGCTGGAAGAAAGCCTAGCCTAGACCATGGTACCAATCAATGTGACACCAGATGAAGCGATCAAAATGATTGGCAACGTCCACTATGATAACATCATTACCTTTACGGAGATCGATCTATCGAAATTTGGGGCTGACCATAACGAGCCTCTCTACATCATAGTCCAACTTGACGAGCATCACCTTTCTCGGGTCTTGGTGGATGGAGGATCGACCATGAATGTGCTCCCTTCCAAAATGATGGACTTGCTAGGGATCAAGCCGACTGATCTAAAGACATCAACGCAAACGATCAAAGATTATGACTCAACGTCTTGCTCAGTCTTGGGAATAGCCACGCTGAACTTTTGGTTCAGAAAGTAGATGGTACCAACGGACTTCCAGGTCATCGACATCCCGATCACCTTTACCGCCATCTTGGGCCGGCCTTGGCTACACCAGATCAATGGGGTGGCATCCACTCTACACCAGTGCGTAAAGTTTTTCCATGGAACGGATTTCACCATCATCTATTGGGACAGCATAACTACCGAAGGGACTAACACAAATGGCATCCCAGTCCTGGAAATCAAGCACAACAGCGAAGGCATGATACTAACAGGGTTCACAGTTGAAAGCCCGAAGGCCCAAGTATGCCACATAGACCTTCCCCTTACTTGGGACCGGATCCCTCCTACCATGAAGATTATGAAGCTCATGAACTACACCCTGAGGATTGAATTTAACGTCTGGAGACGGAATTGTAACTGGAATGTCCGGAGACATGATTGAGCGTTTGAATGTCAAACGTCAACTGAGGATTGAATTTAACGTCTGGAGACGAGCGTTAGTGAAAACTAACTGAGAATTTAACGTCTGGAGACGAGCGTTAGTGAAAACTAACTGGGAATTTAACGTCTGGAGACGGGCGTTAGTGAAAACTAACTGGGAATTTAACGCCTGGAGACGAGGGTTAGCGAAAACTAACTGAGAATTTAACGTCTGGAGACGAGCGTTAGTGAAAACTAACTGAGAATTGATCCTCGAGGGATGGGGTGTAAGAAATGTCTAACTGGGGGGAAATTTTACACTTTTGGGGGCCAAAAGGGGTAAAATTGAAACTGTGAAAAGTTGAGGGGCCAAAGTGGTAATGAATCTTTCTGGTGCAGCAAGAGTCCGGCCGGACTTGGACTGAATTTGACCAGGTTGTTATCAGAGCCGAGGCAGAAGCTGAAATGGCCATTTTCTTTCATTATTTCCGATGAGGAGGAGAGAAAGGAGGAGAGAAAATTCATCCCAAATTGTGAGGTTTGCTCAAATATGTGAAGGAAAATCGACATGGAAGGTGATTGGGAACCAATGGCTCGTCATGGAAGGACCGATGACGAAAGAACGCGGTTGGTTCGGACCATTCGAACCAATATTCATCCATTGAATCCGGCAGAGTTCTACCCGGCTAGGGAGAACCATAATTCCAATGGAGGGATCGAGAGACAGGTACACTTCCCTCACATTCCATTAATTTTAAGAATGTGCATTCTTTAAATGTTAGAAATTTGACTAGGAATGAGTTAGGGATTTTGGTGCCTGGATTGGGGCTTTTGTCTTTGCTATGAACCTTTGTCGAAATTGACTAGAATGTAGTTCAATTGACACTATGGGTAGATGACATAAAAATTTTGGTTGCAAAATTCCATGTCTAGATGCATTTTCCAAAATTAAAGTAGCTTTAATTCGGGACGGAGTAAATTTTCGAAATGTTCGAACGAATTTGAAAGATCCGAATTCGACGGAGTTTTCGAAGGGCTTTGAAAGTCCCGGATTCGACGGAGTTTTCGGAGTGCTTTGAAAGTTCCCGTTTGGATGGAGTTTTCGGAGTGCTTTGAATGTTTCGGTTTCGACGGAGTTTTTTAAGGGTTTTGAAAGTTCCGGATTCAACGGAGTTTTCGGAGTGCTTTGAAAGTTCCGGTTTCGACGGAGTTTTCGGAGTGCTTTGAATGTTCTGGATTCGACGGAGTTTTCGAGATGCTTTTAAAGTTCCGGATTCGACAAAGTTTTCGAAGCGATGAAAATATTTTAGGAAATGAATGAGAACCGTATCTGCATTGCATCCTTTTTGACATGCGTTCGTGCATTCTTTTGACGTCACTTATGTGCTTAATGTATCCTTGCTTTGTTCACCTGCAGGGGTGAGGGATAGTTGACGTTCACAACCAGAAGATTCGGGGAGCCTTTGAGGCAGTGCGAGCGCTGTGGGAGATACTTCCGGACGAGGCTCGAGATGGAGAGAGGAGTCCACGGCAGTTGGTGGTTGACTCCAGATTGGCTGGATTTATCAGTGCGGTAGCTGCGCTGGCTGCGACGCAGAGGGCGAGGTCGATATACGTAGCTCTGAGCGAGTATTGGTGGGATACGACCCACACTTTTCATTTCAGGTGGGGGGAGGCGACGGTGACTCCTTCTGACTTTGCCGCTATCACTGGGTTGCCGACCTATGGCAACGCGCTGGTGTGGGTGGATGGTTATACCCCGGGGCAGTTGTCGGAGCTGCTGGGTTTTGATATTACCGATGCGAGGGGCTTAGGTATTCGGTACAGGCCGATGGAGGTGCATCTGCAGACCGGTATTGCTGATTACTTGGATGGGTCTCTTAGGATGACCGCAGAGCTGTGAATGTGTGCCCAAATTTTGTGTTGGATTCACGCGAGTTTGAAGACATCCGAGTTATTTGAAAAACGGAGTTGCCACGCCATTTTGATTACCTCAAAACTTTGAAAAAAAGGTTTTATGGGTTCGGAGGTTAAGTTACCCCTTGGGAAGAACGTTTGGCGTTCACCCAAGGTGCCTTGCCGGAGCAAGTCTCCCAAGATTTCAGTAATCGTGCTTGCTTGCGTGCTTTCTTGTGTGCATGTGTTTGAGAAAAAAGAGGGGGGAATGTCCCAAGTTGTCTTCCGGACGTACAAACCATTTGTTGGTTGTCGCTCGGGATTTCTTGGAATTTTATGTGTTTGGGATGATGATCCCGTCCTCATCTTATGACTTGTGATCATCGCGTTTTAACCTCGGGACCCTCGGGACTTGCGTGATCGAGAGAATGACTCTCTTTTGGTCAAAGATGAGGTTCTTTAGGAAAGGAGAGTCCTTAGCCCATCAATCCTACGCTTTAAGACGGTCGAGCTCGTATAGAGGCTTCATACTCTTTCTTAAGCGATAATCGGAGATATAGGGTTCAAGGTGTCCCTTTCTAAAGAAATATGGAACCTTTAATGGAAGGAACGATGTAAAGATAGGATCTTTTACACCGGTCCGTTCCAAGGTTGGGGGAAAGGGGGAAATGCATGATGAAAAATGACACTTTAATGAAAAGATGACATTTTTGGGTTGCAAATGATGCACTTAGTTTAAAGAAATAATCTTTATTGCAAATGATGCATAAAGATTTGATTTTTATGCAAATGATGCATTTTTGTTGAAGAAATTGGCATTCATTATGTAAATGATGCATAAAGATTGCATTTTGAAAAGCATATGATGCTAGTTTATGGTAAAGACATGGTCTTTAAAGCAAATGATGCTTGAACAAGGGGTTTTGAATGCAAAGGATGCATTTTTATTGAAAAGATTGGATTTTTATATGCAAATGATGCATAAAAATGACATTTTTATTTGAAAATGGAGGTTTTAGGTGCAAAGGATGCACCTTTATGAAAAAAGACTACATTTTTATGACAAATGAGGTCTTAATGCATGCAAAAGGGAAAGGGGGTGATAAAGATGTGATCTTTAACTATGAATGCCAAGTCCCAAGCAAGATATATGAATGCAATGAGCAAGTATATCAATTAAAAGCAAAGTTAGGGCGTGCGAGGTTACCAATTGCTTTCTTTGCTTCTTTGGTCGGAGCTAGGAGGAGAGATTGGTCTTGGATCTTCGAGGAGGAGGGAGGGAGCTTCTTGGCCTTCTTCTTCACCTTCTTGAGCCTTCACCAATATTCTTCACGTCTTGGGAGTGACTGAGTGTATTGCTATGGATTGTATGTATTGTTGTTGTGTGTTGAAATGGGTAGAGGAGGGCTCTATTTATAGGCAGTCTGGATAAGGCTAATGAAGCCGTGCGGCCAGAGACCTTGGGCTAATGCAGCCGTGCGGGCTTATCCATTGTGACTCAGCATTCTAGAACCATGCAAGGTGGCATTATTCTAGAACCTTCTTCCTAATTAAGAAAAACGTGTTTTCTTAATTAGGAAGGCTCCCTTCAGCCCTAATTTTAATTTGGGACTGTTCCAGGACATTTCCGGAACACTAGGAAGGTCCGGGGAATTACCGGAAAACTTACCGAAATTGCCGGGAAATTTAACCAGAAGGCATGAGCCAGATTTGGGTACTTACAGAAGCCCCTCGGCAACGTCACTTGCAAGGCGAGTGGGGTTGTCGATAGAAAAGGATCCGATCTGGCGAATGCCGAGACGGATTGGGAGACCGAGGTGGTCGAGTGGCTGAACCTCTTATGAAAGGCTACCTACGTATCCCGGAGGAATCAAGCCTTGATCGTAGTTCGGAATAGATCCGCTGGGGGAGGAAGAAGAGAAACTGGTCTCTTGCTGGGGAAATAGAAGAGAAAATGACCTAGGAGGTCAAGCAATTGATCCTACTGGGGATATGCTAGAAGTGACCGAGGTGGTCGGATAACAAAGTCTCTTATGAGAGACTACTTCATCACTGAGGAGTGACGGAGGAAAAGGGTGACCAAAGTGGTCGGATGGCTGGACCTTTTACAAAAGGCTACCTACGTATCCCGGAGGAATCAAGCCTTGATCGTAGTTCGAGCATCACTAGATAGTTAGGAACGATGTCTAGGATCCTTGAGGGTTTTGACAATTAATGGAGGTTGTCACCTGAGAAAACTAGAGCTTATGTCACTATCGAGAAGATAGAGGTAACTAAAGCTGGATGACGTTATTTCTTTATGACGGAAATAACGAAGACTAGAGCTTACGGCGCTATCTCCTTTTGACAGAGATAGAGGTAGCTAAAGCTAGATGACGTTATTTCTTTATGACGGAAATAACGAAGACTAAAGCTTACGGCGCTATCTCTTTTTTGACAGAGATAGAGGTAGCTAAAGCTAGATGGCGTTATTTCTTTATGACGGAAATAACGAAGACTAAAGCTTACGGCGCTATCTCTTTTTGACAGAGATAGAGGTAGCTAAAGCTAGATGACGTTATTTCTTTATGACGGAAATAACGAAGACTAAAGCTTACGGCGCTATCTCTTTTTGACAGAGATAGAGGTAGCTAAAGCTAGATGGCGTTATTTCTTTATGACGGAAATAACGAAGACTAAAGCTTACGGCGCTATCTCTTTTTG
Organism: Adenophora triphylla var. japonica; assembly: GCA_022495995.1. Taxonomy (NCBI): domain Eukaryota; kingdom Viridiplantae; phylum Streptophyta; class Magnoliopsida; order Asterales; family Campanulaceae; genus Adenophora; species Adenophora triphylla. The sequence continues at coordinate 208,482 of JAFEMH010004162.1, forward strand.
ACAGAGATAGAGGTAGCTAAAGCTAGATGGCGTTATTTCTTTATGACGGAAATAACGAAGACTAAAGCTTACGGCGCTATCTCTTTTTGACAGAGATAGAGGTAGCTAAAGCTATAAGAACTTAAGTATACTTCGCTATTCGTGATAGAGGTATCTTAAGTTAAGAAGAACTCGAGCATACGTCACTATTCGGGATAGAGGTAGCTTTAGTTAAGAGAACTTAGCATACGTCGCTATCCGGGATAGAGGTAAGCTCAGTTTAGAGTTTTGACAATTCGGAGGTTGTCACCTAGCGTTATCCCGTTATAACGGAATTAACGGAGCGGCGGGAAGAAAGCTTAATTGCTTAAGAGATAAGGGATATCTTCTGAAAAAGATGTTATCTTGGTTAAAAGATAACGGAAATTGCATGCCCAAGTGGAAGGTCCAGGGGCAGGATTGTAATTTTCTGCTCAGAGCGAATGAGGCCGCCCGGCATGAGATGGAGAAAAAGGAGCCGTACGGCTAGAGACCTGTTTTTTCCAGATTATTTAAAACAGGTTTGAACGGGCATTGGGCATTATTGCCGCCCAAGAACTGCCGAGGAAGAGAGAGAGAAAGGAGAGAATTTCTTCAAAATTCTTCGATTCCCTTTGCTTCTATCGATTGGAATGGATCCGGAGGGCAATCCCATACCGAGGTAAGCAAGAAGGAACATCTCCGCGGCTGCGAGAAGGAGGAGAAAGGAGCTCGTTCGGACGGAGAGGAAGTATGACTTCCTTACGCCTCCATCGGAGCTTTACCCGGGGAGAAGGGAGCATAAATCAACGAACCCGCGATCGGTTGGGGTAAGCATTCTCATTTTGCTCAAATCCGATGATTTTGCTTGATTTTTTTGAATAATTTAGGGCTTAACCCGAACTTAGGAATTTTCTAGGATTTTCTTAGGATTTTTGAATGATTTTGAGACATTGATGAACAACCTATGAGGCTAAGAATATGCATGTGCAATTTATTTGATGAAAATTATGAGAATGACTCACTTTTTTCTCACAAATGAAGTAAGAATGAGAATTGTCTAAATATGAGACGGAGTTCTTGCCTTGTGCTAGAACTAGGTCAAAATTTTGAGAAAACATGATTTTGGAAGATGAAAAGGATTCATGCATGCCATTTTTGAAAGAATAATGCTTATGTGCAAAGAATTGTGAAAATTGTGATTTTGTGTTTTAGGAAAGCAATGGGACTTGACATGACGCGTTTCAAGTGATGAAAGACGCTTTTTTGATGCAAATAATGCTAGAAAAACTTTTGTGAATGCTTTTCTTTTGAAAACATGTGCGCTTTTGTGAATATATGCATGTTTTTTTTTTTTTTTTTTTTTTTTTTTGAAAATGATGAATGATTGACACACTTCTTTGTTGTGCTTGTCTACAGGAGAACAAGTCTAGAGGACCATCGGAGATAGCAGTTAAGCTTTGGCGAGAGGATGCCGAATTTTGAGAAGAATGGGGTGAACCCCAAGAATTTGGTGAGGGCTACCGGCTGGATTTGTTCGTCGAGGCTATCGGCGGGGTGTTCACATCACCTCTAAGAGCAAGGGCTTGGTCCGGGCCCTTTCGAGTTCAGTGGGATAGTACCCATAGCTTTCACCCGAGCCGGGAGAGCCGACAGTGACTCCTGGCGACTTCACAGGCTATTGCGGCCTACGTTCACCGGAGGCCCGTGACTTGGAGAGACCACATTACGGTGAGGAATTCCAGGATTTGGTCGGGTTTGAGCTGATTCCCAAGGGGTGGGGATGGAGACGCGGAACGTCGAGGTGGCGATTCGTACTTGCATGCGTAACTTTCTTGCTAATGATGTGGCCCCACAGTGGCTAGAGCATTCATATGGCCGATGCTATCGGTCACTATCTTTGCTAATTAGGACGCCGGCCATGACTTGCCTCCTCGACTCTTGGAGGATGTGGATGGGATAGGGACGGTCTCTTGGGGAGAGGCCGGATTGGCGGAGTTGTACTTCTCATTGGACATGTACGGTCGGAACAAAGGCTTCCATGGATCGCTTCTCATTTGCCCTTGAGGTAGTCTCCTTTCTTTTCTCTTTTCTCTTTTCTGTCTTGAGACTTTTATGAGAGAGAGAATGACCTTTTGATGTTTTGAACATGCAGGCCTGGTTCTGCGAGGTGATCGGGTTCTTTCCTTGGAACCAACAAAGTGATGTCACCATCTTCCCTGCTATGGTTATTTGGAGGGGAGATGCGAGGGATAAATTCACGGGGAAGACCCGGATCACTTTCGACTACAAAATGGTGAGGCCGAGTCATCAACAGTGGATGGGCATGACGGAGTGGACTTCTAGCCTTGGGGCAAGTATCCGGAGATCTTCTTTGGGAGATGCCATTGAGGCGACTAGGCGGAGGAGGTGGCTCACCGGGCCGACATGTGATGTCATTTACTTGGGGACCGTTTCTCGAGGCGGCATGGCCATGTCCCTCCATTGGACGCCATTACTCCTCGGGATCCTCCAAAGCACGGATGCTACGGCCCGGGGATTGGCCAGAGGATGAGATAGCGAGGTACCGTGGTAGGCGTGGCTGCAGAGGAGTACTTTGACATGGACACCCCTACGCCGTGTTTGTGGAGCGGCGCCGAGGACGCCACGAAGCTAGTGAAGGCGGCGGTCACTCGGGGATATGGGGAGGATGAGCCTCTTGACCCGCCGATCCCCCGCGCATCCGTCCTACGTGGTCCATGGAGTGCCGAGGAGGATGAGGATACCTGTCCCCGATGCTAGGGAGCCCCAGTACAGCTTGCCGCCTGATAGCACTGTGAGTATACTTTTAGGGTCCTTCCCTTTTCGGCTTTCGCATTTTTACGCTTTTGCAATTTTACGAGATTTTCGAGATTTTTCTCTTCTTCTTTTTCTCGGGTTCCGGCTCGCACTTACGATAGGCTGGTCGGGCGAGAATAGGGGCTGGAAAGGACATGTGCCGGTCTCTTCGAGGAAGGCGGCTGCGCTTCGAAGGCGGCGGCGGATGCACGGGAGCACAGGCGCAAGAGACGGCACGTCGGGGCACAACGTCTACCTCATCGGCCTCGGAATACTCTTCCGGTGCCATGCCTCGGGGCGGGGACCCAACGCCGACACTCCGGGAGCAAAGGCGGCCGAGTACGGGCACGATAATGTCCATTTGTCTGACGTGAGCGACCAGGAGGACTTGATGAGGGAGGCTAGCATCTATGAGTTGAGTAGCGATGAGGAGGAAGAAGAATCGGAGGCCTAGGAGGTCTCTAGAATAGATTTGGAACAAAAAACAAACAATTTACAATTTTTTATGCACACTTTATTTATTTTTTGCTTTATTTGGGCGCCGATGGGGCGAAAACATTGTATTTACATTTTATTTGCTTTTCTAATTCATGCTTTTTCAATTTGCATATTATCTGAGCCTTGGGGCGACTTTTTTGCTTGGAATTGGGGCTGAAACTGGGCCAAAATGATTTATAATGATATATAAATGCTTGAATGGCTTCTGGATATGTTTTTGTACAGGTTTTGATTGAAAAAGTGGGGTGAAAACTCCCTTGGGCAGCAACTTTGGTTGCTGCAGAATTTTTTTCTGCAGAGGGCTAATGTAGCCGTGCGGCATGGCCTTGAGGGAAAATGAAGCCGTGCGGCTTACAGTTCTGTCTGAACTGGTTATTTTCTGAATAAAAGCAAGGCTTGGCCATTTCATTTCATTTTCACTCTAGACTTGTCCCAATTGTTCCCAGAGCACATTTTGGACCTAAAAGCACCATCTTTGATCACTTTGCGATGGAGAAGCCCGTCAGATTGCAAAGGGGGAAGCGAGACCATTTTCTATCCGGTCTTCAATCTTGGGCAAGACATAACTTCCAAAATCACAAGGGGCTGCTTGATTCTTCCTTCAAGATCAAGTCTTTATGGCATTTGAGGGATCTCCCGCCCGATTGGGACCTGTTGAGAGCCGCAGCAAAGTTCTGGGACGTCCGAAGACATGTTTACTGCTTCTCTTACAACGAAATTGTCCCAACGCACGAATACTTCAGAGCCTTGATTGGGGGTCCCGAGATTGAGGCTATATCTATTCCGCTGATCGGAGACGTGCCGGTGACGGTAAAGCTTGCATCTTTTCTGCAGATTCCTTTGGGAGAGGCTGAAAGGATGATGGTAGCCCCGGATAGGATTGACCTTTCTGATATCCCGGGCAGGTTTGGGTCTCCAGATATGGCTGCGACCACGGTGGCTATGGATGCTTTCATTCTTTGCGTATTCTCTGTTCTGTTCACTGCTGAGTCCGTGGGGATCTGTCATAGTGGCCTCTTGGACATGGTCAGAGACTGCAGGGCTGGGAAGGATATTGTCCCGCTGGTTTTGGGAGAGACATTTCATGGGATCGACAGGATGGCTCGGGGAGACCATTTCATGAGATCCGGGAGTCCCGCTGTGTTGACCTTATGGCTGCAGGAGAGGCTCGGGGCTCTGCCAGGGGCTTTGCCGACTCAGTGCCCTTGGGTGATTTCTCGGAGAGGTGCGCCTAGGGCAAGAGAACAGGTAGCCGGAGCCGATGATGGCTAGGCTATCCACTTCGGACATCCGTTGGTGGATACCACACCGGAGGTTGCGCACTCAGAGGATATTTCAGAGTCTTATGTTGTGAGGGTTCCAGTGATTCTCGCCGGTCATCCTTTTATATACCCCGCTTGGTATCCAGCAAGCTTTGGGGCTTTACAGAGCCTTTGAGTGACTGGGAGGACATCCGGACCATGGAGGTGGTGTCTCTAGACATGAGGGACCCACCAGCCTTCACTTTTTCTCGAGGGCTTGGACATACTGCTTTCCCACCCAGGGCTATTTTTAGGAGCAGGAAGAGCACCATCTTGACCACTCGTCTACTTGGACCTGGTACGAGAGGGAGATGGGAGCGACTCAGTTATCTTGGAGGAGAGACGTCGAGCTTTATTGGGGGCCGACCACGACTCGAGTAGGACTCGAGGGAGACCGAGGCTAAGGCGAGTTGCCATAACCAATGTGTGACTTGGTCGAGATATGGAGGCTCGGTGACAAGAGGTTGTCCGAGGTCGCTCCTTTCGACTGAGGCTCAGAGGGAGGAGGTACGGACTCGTGCTCGTATAGAGAGAGCGCTTATTGACACGGGGTTGGTGGAGGCTCCAGTGAGGATACCAGAGGTCGGGATGAGGGATACCGACATCATAGACAAAAAGAGGAAGAAGACTCGACGGGGCCGAGGAAAAGGGAAGAAGACCAAAGAAGACTCAGCGAATGACGACTGACAGATCTTTTCTTAGGATTCCCTTATTGCCATTTTGCAAACACATTAATTTATTTAGGCATTTTATTGTATTTTAGATCTTTGTAGCAGGTTAGCAGAGTCAAGAGGTAGACCGTGCTTGAACTCATCAAGAAGTTTTTAACTTGTAATGAACAAGAAATATTATTTTAGAAATTAGTCAAGACACATTTCATGGAAATTCAAATGTCTTTTTTTTTTTATTGATCAGGACACATTTCATGGAGACTTAATCGTCCTTTTTATTGTTTAGACCGAACCATATATGGCTGCCTACGTTCCCCTTTTACAAGAAAGACTAAGGGGCTCAGTCTACGTAGTTCATTCCGTGAACTAATTTTTTTATGTGCACTCGTTTTTGCCTAGACCGCCCTTTTGGGGTTTTCACTTAGCCGGACATTACTCTTTTTGCACTAAGATTTTTTTCTTTTTTTTTTTATATGTGCAACCCCGTCTTTTGCCTAGACCGCCCTTTATGGGGTTTTCACTTAGCCGGGTATTACTCTTTTTGCACTTTTTTTTTTTCTTTTTTTATTATTATTATTATTATTATTTATTTTTTTCTTTTTTTTTTTTTTTAGATATAGTATCTTTTGAGCTTATCACCGCTGACCGGGTGGACAAAGGGATTGCCATCCAAGTCTCGCAAGCTTCATGGCTCCTCCCGATAGTATCTTCTCGCACCACATAAGGGCCGATCCAAACGGGTTCCCATTTTCCTGTGGGGTTGTCTCGGTAGGGGCTTCACTTTCAAGCACTAAGTCACCCTCTTTGATGTCTCCGGCCTTGACTTTTTATCAAACGCTCCGCCATTCGCCTCCGGTAGGCTCGGGTGTGTTCCATGGATTTTAGCCTTCTTTCGTCAAGCGTGGCTAACTCATCATGCCGGCTTCGTAGCCATTCTACTTCGTTGACACCGTTTTCCAGAGGACCCTTAATGACGGGATTTCCAACTCCACCGGTAACACCGCTTCCATCCCGTAAGTTAGGCAAAAGGAGTTTCTCCCGTGGCCGTTCCGACAGACGTTCAGAGCCCCAGAGTGCTAGGTGCAGCTTTTCGGGCCAATCACGACCACGGGTGGCCATCTTCCTGATGATCCGCTCGAGTGTCTTATTAGCAGCCTTCCACAGCCTCCATTGGTCGAGGTCTCGTACGGGGACGACTTGTGGCGAGTAACTCAATTCTCGATGCCAGCCTATCGCAGCCTCCTTCGAAGTGTGATCCATTATCGAAATGATCTCGTTGGGCACCCCATATCTCGCACATTATGTTTTCTTTGATGAACCGGGCCACTTTTCTCGAAGTGAGGACCTTGTAGGACTTGGCCTCTACCCACTGGGTGAAGTAGTCGATGGCTACCAACACGAACTCGTGCCCATTGCTTCCGTCGGGGCTATTTTCCCTATCACGTCAATGCCCCAAGTTGCAAACGGCCAAGGAGTCGTCATGCAAGACAGGTCATGAGGTGGGAGGTGGTTGAGGTTGGAAAATCGCCGGCACTTGTCGCAGTTCGGACGTGCCGAACGCAAATGTCTCCATGGAGATCCAAGAGTAACCCATTCTCGAGGATCACTTGCATCGTGGCTCGGCATTCATGTGAGGACCGCAAGGACCATTGTGGACTTCGGTCATCAACTCTCGGCTCTTTCTTGAGTGACACATAAGAGGAGTGGTCCTTGATAGCGTTTCTTGTACAAAGTTGCCTCCTAGGATGACATAATGGGAGGCCAACCTTTTCGTGGCTCGCAAGCTTTTGGCTTCGACACCTTCTTTTGGTCTACCTTCTTCGTCTCTCGAAAGCCGACTCTCCGTCTTTGAGGAATTGGTAAACTGATTGTACCAAGGTTCCTTTATGGGCTCGGGTCCTGTGTCCACTTCACAATGTAAGGTCAGCTTCTCTTCTACCCACTCAAGGGCTTTATGGCTTTTCCCTGGGATCTCTACCAATGAGGCTAGAGTAGCTAGGGCATCTCGCGAATCTGCTCTTTTCCTCGGCAAGTAGTGGAAAGTCACTTCTCCGAACCGTCCAAATAACTCCTCCATATGGGCATGATACCGTTGTAGATTAGTGGTCCACAGCCTTCCACTTGTTGGAGACTTGGTTGATGATCGTGGCCGAGTCTCCGTAAACTTCGAGCTCCTTGACATTTCTTTCTAAGGCAAATTCCTCCAAACCAAAGCAATGCAAAGCTTCATACTCGGCGACATTGTTCGTGGCAGAAAGTTCAACTTGAGGGCTATGGGGTATGCTCATCTTTCGGATCGACCAATAGCATTCCTACACCATTTCCTCTTTTGTTAGCGGCTCCGTCAAAGAACAATTGCCATCTATTCTCGTGCTCAACCGCAAAGATCCCTTCATCTCGGGAATTGGGGTTCGTGCCCTCTCGTCTTCATTATCGGGGAAATTCGCCAGTGATCTCGACAATGCTTGACCCTTGATGGCCTTTCTCGGTCACATAGTTGATGTCGTATTCTCGCCAAGAAGAAGGACCACTTCGCTAAACGCATCGAGAGGGAAGGCTTGTCAAAGATGTACTTGATGGGGTCCATTTTCGAGACCAAATTCACAGGTGGGCTTGCATATAATGCTTCAATTTGCCGACTACCTGCACTCGCCCCGCACATGTGTCTTTTCACATGCCGAGTAATTGAGCTCACTCCTCGTAGCTTCCGCCGACAAAGTAAATGGCGTTTTCTACCCGAGAGTCTTTCTTTTCCCGAGCAAGCATAGCCCCAACCGCCGTGTTCAGGATAATGAGATAGAGCGTAAGAGGCTTCGTCTATGTGGGGGCATAGTACGGGATGTACTAAGTATGCCTTGATCTCGGTCAAAGGCATCTTGGCATTCTTCGGTCCATTCTCGTGTCCACATTCTTCTTCATGAGCTTGAAGATGGGCTCGCACATAGTGGTCAACCGATTGACGAAACGGCCGATGTACCGCAATTTACCCATGAAGCTCTTGACTTCGTCCTGGGTTTGAGGTGGCCTCATATCCATGATGGCTTTGATCTTTCGGGGTCAACTTCTATACCTCGCTCCGTGACCATATACCCAAGCACTTTTCCCCTTGTCACTCCGAAGGTGCATTTGGCGTGGTTTAGTCTCATGGAATGTTGTCTCAACCTCTCAAAGAATTTTCGTAGGTCAACAAAGTGCCGCCCACCCTCTCCTTTGGAGTGGATTATCATATCATCTACGTAAACCTCAATCTCCTTGTGGATCATGTCATGAAAAAGCGCGGTCGCCGCCCTTTGGTAAGTAGCCCCGCATTCTTGAGCCCGAATGGCATTACCGTATAACAAGCAGGTTCCCATGGTGTGGTGAAGGCCGTCTTTTCTTGGTCTTCCTCGGCCATCTTGATCCGGTTGTAGCTCGCAAAACCATCAACGAAGGATTTGACTTCGTAGTTGGCAAAGTGGAGTCCACCAGATGTCTATGTTTGGTGAGGGTAGTCGTCTTTGGGCCGGCCTTGTTCGCATCTCGGAAATCCACACAAAGCAGCCGCACCTTCCCATTGGCCTTGGTTACGGTCACGATGTTAGACAACCATGTCGGGTATTCAATGACTCGATGAACCCTACCCGCAGAGCTTCTCAATTTCTTCTTTGACCCGTAGAGACCATTCCGGCTTAATCTTTCTCGCCTTTTGCTTTACCGGCTTAGCATCTCGGTGCTAGAGGGATTCTCGTGTTCTACTATCGAACCTGTCTAGCCCCGGCATATCCTTGTATGACCATGCAAACACGTCGACGTATTCTCTCGAGCAAACGATCAATCCGTCCCTTTCAACCCCCGGAAGAAGCTTCCAATCTCGTGTCTCTTTAGGTTCCTCAATAGTACCCAAGTTCACACTTATCAAAACCTCCTCGGCACTGGGCCCGGTTTTCCTCTTTTTCGAAACCCGCTTAAAGATTTCTTTAATGTATTGTTCGTTTAGTGTGTTTGCATCTTGTTCAAATGATTCATTATTAACCGTTGTTAAGTTTTGAGTTAATTTATCATTTGTTAAGTTGGCAATAAGAGGATAATCGTAAAGATTTGTCATTTCATTCAAGATAAGGGGAAAGATGACATCGATTACATTTTCATAATCCTCAGCGTGAGGCCTTCTGATGACTCGAGGACTCGGAATTCAAAGATTCCCGACTCGACCGAATAGACAACACCGACTCTGGACCCTACGCTACTTATTGACTCGAGGGGGACTTGACAAGGGTTGGACCGGGATCTCACTCCTTCTTGCCGTTGCCACCCGGGGAGTAGCGCCTTGCCGGCCGTTCTTCGAAAGTTGGAGACTTCGAACCGATCAAAAGCTTGCCGGAAATCATTAATGTGCCGGTATCGTGGAAAGATGGTGAGGGAACTAAAGTAACTTGTTGCAATCTTTCAGCCTAGCTCTTCCGTAGCGACCGGACTCATTGATCGAAGGGTCTCGACTCATCTTATCAATGCACCGCCGATAACTCATTTTCTCTTTATCGATCTTGGACACCACGACCTTGTCGCTGTAGCCAACAAGGGTTGGCCTCGGATAATGCCGATGAAGTCTTCTTCGTAGGGGATCTTAATTCTTCCTTGATCGGCTATGTATTCAATAGGCTTTCGTGTTCTCGCTTCTAGATCTCGCTAGCTTCTCATTGAACTTCACGATGGCCACAAATTCAGCACTTTCGCTTCAAGAGGATCACTATACATGGGGATATCAGCCGGGACTGTGCTTGGGGTGACGGGTTCCTTGACAGTTCTTTGGCATAACCGACATAGTAGTCGAACTTGCCCGAAGGCTCTCCCAAAGTTCCTACGCTCTTGTCCCCAACCTTCGTATCTTTCCTTAAGCTTCGCCGTGTGGACTTTCTCTTCTTCTTCTTCCTTGAAGGAGCGTCCTCATTGATCCATTCTTGATACTCATACTCTAAGCGGTTCACAATCACATACATCATACCGTATGTGAGGCTTGGGTTGAACCGGGATAGCCCCTCCAATTGCTTGGTCATTACCGTTGTGGATTACCATGTTGGCCATTTTGACACCGAAAAGCCGACAAAACCGAGGATTCTCGCGAACTGTCCGAGGATTCTGCGCTAACAAGTCGCCGACCCGGTGTTCTCACCCACTTCTTTCTCGCCGGAAAGGGATAGGAAAGGTTTAGACTCTGGGTAGGTGTTTAGGCCAAGGCTCGTGCAATATGCAAATTAGAATCTTCAAGTTTACTTAAAACAGTTGTCTTTTATTAATATCTATTTGGTTGGAAAAGGGGTTCTCGCCCTTCTTTTTCACAACTACTCTAGATCCCTGGATCGCTGGGTTCCGTCACTACGTCTATAAGCCCTCGTATTCCACCTCGTATTTCGACCTCCCAGGTGGACAGCCCCGGCGAGGGTCCTATAGGGCACGCGGATCCCACCGACCGAGAGTAAAGAACGCTCCTATCGGGTCTAGCGGGTCATAGGACCTTTCAACGCACGAGCGATGCGGATTATAGTCAAGGCAATACCGGGAAAGTCTCGTCTCTCGCCTCGACGGATCTTTGGCGAGTTTCGCTTGAGCGAATGACGGTTTTTGACTTTCGGTAATGTCCGAGAGAATAATAGGCATGGGTCGGGCGGTAAAAAGCCGGATGACACAAAGTGTCACATTGAACTTCGTTGCATACGCGGTGCGTGAGTCGGAATCGAAGTCAATGCCGGCCAAGATCTTGCCAATTTTTCCTTGTCGGAATTTTGCGTAGCTTCGCTTGAGCGAAAGATCTTTTGATTTTTGGCAAAGACTCGGTCTTGACTCTTACGCATTCCGTGCGGGTCAAGGTCAATAGTCAATGTCTGAGTCAAGATCCCACCGATTTTTCCTTGTCGGAATTTCTCGCACTCGCTTGAGCGAAAATCTTGGCTTCCGTTATGAGCTAAGGCTTGACCTTACGTGGGTATGCAATCGGGGCTATATGACACCGGACTAGACCAAAAACCAACCAAAAGTCACGGTTTTTTGAAACGTGTGACACGGACCGTGCATTGGTCGACACCGGCCGCCATGGGAGGTTGGGATGATTCCGTGCGCGCCCGGAGCATCGTAAGGCCGTCCGTGGATCGCACTGAACCACCTCGGGTTTGAAGGACGTGCGTGCAAAAGTGTACGTGATATATCAAGTGCGCGTAGTGTGCGGTCTCCTAAAAATGTTCCTTTTTGAGTTAAAACAGAGATTTTCATAATGTGTTTTAAAGGAATGATTTTCGGGACGGGGAAAATGCAACACGTAAGCACGTAAATTTTCTCGGGAGCCCCGCTACCATGGAGCCGAGTAGCCCCAAGCCGCTAGGACCGCGTATTAACCATGATTTTTCCCGGTGGAATTGCCACCGAGGTCGCCCGGCCGAATCCAATGAGGATTGAGCCGTACGACCGCATGGATCAATTTTCCAGTTCCACTCCTTTTGCTATTTTTCGGGTTGTTTCCCGTTTCAAAGTATGCATGCATTCCAAGATGCAAATGATGCAATGCATGGTAAAGAAAGCAAGCATGATTAATGAAATCGGCGATGGGAGTCTAACCCGCTCAAAGGGAAAAGCTTTCTTTGATTTTTTTTTCAAAATTTTTTTTTCGAAAAGGGATACTGGTACGTGGATTGTTAAACCACCGATTATCCCAACTCCCACGTCGTGGGAGTGTACAGAAGGGTAAGTGGTTTCCACCTATATACCGAGTATCGATTTTTGTTTTGAAAATAAAAAAAAGCTTTTCTCCTTTGGGATTTCCCCAGCGGAGTCGCCAAACTGTGAATGTGGTGCCCAAATTTTGTGTTGGATTCACGCGAGTTTGAAGACATCCGAGTTATTTGAAAAACGGAGTCGCCACGCCATTTTGATTACCTCAAAACTTTGAAAAAGGTTTTTATGGGTTCGGAGGTTAAGTTACCCTCGGGAAGAACGTCATGCGTTCACCCAAAGTGCCTTGCCGGAGCAAGTCTCCCAAGATTTCATTAATCGTGCTTGCTTGCGTGCTTTCTTGTGTGTGCATGTGTTTGAGAAAAATAAGGGGGAAATGTCCCAAGTTGTCTTCCGGACGTACAAACCATTTATTGGTTGTCGCCGGATTCCTTGGAATTTTATGTATGTGGTATTATGATCCCGTCCTCATCTTATGACTTGTGATCATCGCATTTTAACCTCGGGACCCTCGGGACTTGCGTGATCGAGAGAATGACTCTCTTTGGTCAAAGATGAGGTTCTTTAGGAAAGGAGGGTCCTTAGCCCATCAATCCTACGCTTTAAGACGGTCGAGCTCGTATAGAGGCTTCATACTCTTTCTTAAGCGATAATCGGAGATATAGGGTTCAAGGTGTCCCTTTCTAAAGAAATATGGAACCTTTAATGGAAGGAACGATGTAAAGATAGGATCTTTTACACCGGTCCGTTCCAAGGTTGGGGGAAAGGGGGAATGCATGATGAAAATGACACTTTAATGAAAAGATGACATTTTTGGGTTGCAAATGATGCACTTAGTTTAAAGAAATAATCTTTATTGCAAATGATGCATAAAGATTTGATTTTTATGCAAATGATGCATTTTTGTTGAAGAAATTGGCATTCATTATGCAAATGATGCATAAAGATTGCATTTTGAAAAGCATATGATGCTAGTTTATGGTAAAGACATGGTCTTTAAAGCAAATGATGCTTGAACAAGGGGTTTTGAATGCAAAGGATGCATTTTTATTGAAAAGATTGGATTTTTATATGCAAATGATGCATAAAAATGACATTTTTATTTGAAAATGGGAGTTTTAGGTGCAAAGGATGCACCTTTATGAAAAAGACTACATTTTTATGACAAATGAGGTCTTAATGCATGCAAAAAGGGAAAGGGGGTGATAAAGATGTGATCTTTAACTATGAATGCTAAGTCCCAAGCAAGATATATGAATGCAATGAGCAAGTATATCAATTAAAAGCAAGGTTAGGGCGTGCGAGGTTACCAATTGCTTCCTTTGCTTCTTTGGTCGGAGCTAGGAGGAGAGATTGGTCTTGGATCTTCAAGGAGGAGGGAGGGAGCTTCTTGGCCTTCTTCTTCACCTTCTTGAGCCTTCACCAATATTCTTCACGCCTTGGGAGTGACTGAGTGTATTGCTATGGATTGGGTGTATTGTTGTTGTGTGTTGAAATGGGTAGAGGAGGGCTCTATTTATAGGCAACTGGATAAGGCTAATGAAGCCGTGCGGCCGAGACCTTGGGCTAATGCACCGTGCGGGCTTATCCATTGTGACTCAGCATTCTAGAACCATGCAAGGTGGCATTATTCTAGAACCTTCTTCCTAATTAAGAAAAACGTGTTTTCTTAATTAGGAAGGCTCCCTTCAGCCCTAATTTTAATTTGGGACTGTTCCAGGACATTTCCGGAACACTAGGAAGGTTCGGGGAATTACCGGAAAACTTACCGAAATTGCCGGGAAATTTAACCGGAAGGCATGAGCCAGATTTGGGTACTTACAGGAGCGCCTGGCTCGAGGGTTCATTTGGTTCGCGTTGTCAGCGACTTTGTTCCCGACTTCTGACATGTCCTGTCACTTCCCTCTGCTCGGGTCGCTGACAGACTTGGATGCCGTGAGGGGGTACGTATGGGGGGAGGCTGGACTGGCCGAGCTATACCACTCCTTGGACAAATTCTCATGGGGAGAGGAGAGTTCCTTGAGCTGTTTCTCGTTTGCTCTGGATGTAAGTTCACGTGTTTTTCTCTTGGATTCCGTGAGGGGGTATGTATCTGCTCTGTAGCTGATATAACTTTCCATTTGCTTGACAGGTCTGGTGCTACGAGGTGTTCGAACTCTTTCTCTACTCCGTGGGATGTTGTGAGTTCAAGCGTATCCACAAAATAATTAACCATATAATCCCTCTAACCCAAAATAAACACCCACCCCTCTCAAATCACACACATAAAAAATAGAAATAAAAAACTCCTCTCTCTCTCTCTCTCTACTTTCTCTCTCTCTACCTCGCCTCCGATCACTTCTTACCCTAGCGATCTCACTCCTCCCAAACTTCGGCGATCTCTTTCCTCCCGCTGTAATGGCCAACCTTTCTTCGGTCTCGGTCCTTGCACCTACCACCGCCAACATCACCTTCAGCATCACTTTCCCCATCTTCGATCATTGTTCTCCAGCACTCTCTCCGACAATAACAGCACCGGTGCTCTCTCTTCTCTCCAGATCTACTGTCGGATTTCCAGATCTGTAGATCTGGTCTGGTATTTCCTCGTCGACGTTCTCAAGTCATCATCTCTAACATAGCTTCGTCCAGCAGCCCACTTTACCAAGCAGATCCAGCCACCACAAATCTACAAATACACAGACCGCCAGCTAAAGAGCGGGAATATGTGGATTTCAGATGAGATTTCATGGTTAATGACTAGTTCCGTATCTACTTAATGAATTTTTGTGTTTTTCTACTTTTGCTTTGGGGTTTTATAGGAGTATTTAGACATGGGAAATTATCTAGCGGCCGATTAAAAATGTATTTCGACCGCCGTAATTTGCCTTTTTTCTGTGTGCATTTTTGTTTATAACTCCTCGCGACCTCTTTCCTCCCAAGGGCGAATCCATCGATAAAGCTTAATTTCTCAATTGTTTCATCCACTGAGTTGGTGGTCGCCAAAATTAATCATGTTCTTTGTAGTTTGAAGTTGATAACTCGAGAACTTACTGGAGTTAAGTTTCCTGAGTTGCCTGGCCGCCGGAGAGGCCGCCGGAATCTGCGGTCGCCGAGTTGATCATGTTCTTAGTAGTTTAGTTGACAACGCGAGAACCCCATGCGTATTTGTTCTCAATTGTTTGGCCGCCATAGTTGGTGATCGCCGGAGTTTCGATTGTGTTCTTAGCGGAGACAACCGAAAACTTACCGATAAGTTATGTTCTCGCCTGTTTCGTCAGCCTGAGAGGTCGCGTGAGTTTGCGATCGTTTGAGTTGATCGTGTTCTTAGTAAGAGAGCCGATTAACCGAGAACTTACCGATAAGTTCTCGGCTGTTTAGTCGCCTGAGTTGGTGATCGCAAGAGTTCACCTGTGTTCTTAGTAGTTTAGTTTGATTAACCGAGAACTTACCATAAGTTCTCGGCTGTCTCCGTCCCGCCGCCGAGTCAGGGGTGGTCATTAGAGTTGATCGTGT